>JAAAKG020194995.1:0-24200 GCA_010014905.2 Druon quercuslanigerum
TTTCAAATCCATTTTGAAAAATCCAAAAAAGGAAACGAAAATTAACATTTTCAGCCAAACAATGCACGATATGAAAAAAGTCAAGACAAGAAAAATGTTTCATTTACACACCCTATAAGATTAACATAACGACTTTTTAAATTTTGTTATAAAATCGAAAATTCAAATTTTTTATGCACAAAACACTAAAAAAAATTTTTTTGAATTCCCTACTAGATTGTCATAACAACTTTTGGAATTTTCTTGAAAAATCGAAAATTCAAATTTTGACAGCATACAAAAATAATGGAAAACCAAAAAATATATTTTTCATTCAACACAAAAACGCCCCTGAAGGTTAGTCACCTTCCCAGTACAGAACACTAACTAGCTATATTCGTTATTTAATAGCTTGTAATCTGCGGTATAACTTTTTGTACATTTTCTGTTTAAGAAGTTATAATTGTAGAAATAGTATAATCATTTAATTTAAAAAAAGGAACTTACAGCTTTGTGTTTTTCATGTGTGTAGTTTGAACGCTCATCAGTAATTGCACAGACTTCTTCACCAGGTGGGGCTTTAATTAAAAAATATATCTTTTTTGTAAAACACTATAACGCATTTTATTATGCATACTTGTTTCTCTTTGAAAAAAAAACTTGAATAATACATTGTGAAAAATATTTTGTAGGAAAACCTAACCTAGGAAAATGGGTTTTTATATTTTTCTATTTTATGAATACTTACGGATAGTTAAATTTTCAAGACTTATTCCAAACCATATATAGTCGTAATCATATTTTTTCAGAAATCGAGCATAACAACCCTCAACTTCTTCTTCAGTGGACTCATATTCATCCGAATAGTGTTCAGACTCCATTTTCCGATTTTATTTTTCACGCTTTTCACACATAGCTGCCACTTCTTCATTCTTCACTCTTCTTCATCTTCTTTGGCCATCTTTCACCAATTTCATACGCTTTCACTACCTGTTGAAGTGGTGGGTTCTTCTTCAGTTGATCTGCCAATCTCCCTAGAAATTCCCTAGATTCCCTAGATATACATTTAACAGATATATCGTTGATTTATGTTTATAGGATTGAAGATTTTAAAAATGCTTCCAAAATTGTAAACTCGTAATTGCTTAAATTTCTTTGAGTCTTTCATTTGGCATAATGTATTGCAAATGCTTCAAAAATGTTTAAGTTCATAACCTTGAATTTTAAGGAGATCAGGTTGTCAACTCAAATCCTGGAAAAAATTCCCGGACAGTATTAGGTGTTTTCCAGGTATCTCAAGTTTTTTCAAGGTACAGTTTTTAATAGTACGGAGCCATTCAAACATTTCGCATTTTTAAAAACAATAGATTCTGAATATGTGTAGATACAGTTTCGCGAGTTTATTATAAATAAGGGTTTAGACTTGAATTTCGAAAGCTTTGACCAATTATATTTGTAAAAGATATTTTTTAATATATTAACGCACAATTAAATAATTAAATAAATAATAATAAAAAAACTTAATAATTTCTTCATTTGTCTAGAAAAATACCTGAACTTGAATAGTAATTTAAACAAATTATTATTTTATCTTTATATATTAAAATTCAGATTTAAAAAAAAAACGTGATTACACAAATTTTCCGCACAAAAAAATTCCGCTAAAGTAATAAATTTTCAATTATAAATATATGAATTTTTAACAAGGGAGATTAACTTTTAACCAAGTAATTCTGTTTTCAAACAAAAAGATGAACTTTTCACTAGAATGGTGAATATTTAACTGAAATACTTGAATTTTTGACAAAAAATATGATTTGGCAAACAAGAAGATTAATTTTCTACTGGAATGGTTGAATGTTCAACAAAAACGATTAATTTCTACGAAAAAATACGAATTTTAAACAAAATACATGCATTTTAGTTAAAAGAGATGAATTTGCAACTAAAATTATGGAATATTAATTGGGAAAATTGCATTTTCAGCTAAAAAATAGTAATTTCGGACCATATAAAAAATATTTGAAAAAGTTACATTTTCAAACAAAGTGATGAATTTTCAACTAAAACTATGAAGGTTCAACTGAAATAGTTAAATTTGAAACGAAAAAGATCAGTTTGATACTAAAATGATAAATCCTTAAATAGAATAATTGCATTTTCAACCAATAGATTATTTTCAAACCAAGAAGATTAATTTCTAATAAAAAAAGACCAAAGAAGTGAATTTTTAAATAAAATGGCGAAATTCTTAACTAGAATACTTGAATTTCCACCGAAATGACAAATTTTTAAACAAGAAGATTCAATTTTCAAACAAGAAGTTTAAATTTCTACAAAAAAAAGAAAAAATTTTTCAACAAAGTACATAAATTTTCAACAAAATAGTTCAATTTTTAACTAAAAAAGACAAATGTTCAACCAAACAGTTGAATTTCTAACGAAAAAGAAATTTTTTATCTAAACTGATGCATTTTCAATCAAGTTGATGAATATTTAACTGGAATAGTCGAATTTTAAAGAAAAAATATAAAATTGTTGATTTGAATTAAGGTTATGAATATTTAACTGGAATAGTTGAATTTTTAACGAAGAAGATTAATTTCTATAAAAAAGACTTATCTTCATCAGCACACATGCATTTGCAACTAAAAAAGATTAACTTTAAACCAAAAATTGAATAATTTCAGTTGAACAATAAAATATTCTTGAACAAAAAAAAGATATTAAAAAAATAGTTGAATTTTCAAACATTGTGCTGAATTTTTACGTAAAATTATGAATCCTCATCTGGAACAGTTAAATTTTAAACCCAAAAAGATGAATTCTCATCTGATATGATGAATCCTTTATGCCTTAACTAGAATAATTAAATTTTAAAAAATAATATTAATTTTCTGCTAAAAGATACGCATTTTCAACCAGAAAAGATTATTTTTCAACCAAAGAGATGATTTTTTAACTTCAATGATGGAATAAATTTAACTGGAATAAATACATTTTTACTTTAAAAACAAATTAATTTTCAACAAGAAAATCAAAATATCAACAAAATAGTTTAGGTTTGAATTGCAATAAATTAATTTTCCGCAGAAAAATTAATCTTCAACAAATATCTCGTTTTCAATATATTTTGAATATAATACATTTTCAATTGAACTGATGAATCTTTCAGTAAAAAAGTTAATTTTAACCGAAGAATTTGACTTTGAACTATGCATGCAATTAAATTTTCGTTAAAAAAATATGAATTTTGAATGGAAAAAGTATTATAGTAGTTAATATTTTAACAAAAAAACATTACTTTTTAATCAAAAGCAGTTAAATTCAACAAATGAGAGAGAGTGTACATCATGGGCTGAATTTTCAACTGAGAAAGACTTTTCTGTCAAAAGAGTGAAGAAATTGCAAACAAACTGTTGAGTTTTCTATCAAAGAAATGATTTTTCAATCAAAAAGATTAATTTTCTATAAAAAAAACGAATTTGCAGGCAGGCACTTGAATATTTACCTAAAAGCGAACAATTTTCAACTAAAAACATTATGCATAAATTTTCAGTTAAAAAAGTTAATTAAAAAAACTAATTTTCAAAAAAATGCAGTAATGTAAAATTTCTTTTACAAATAAAATGTTATTGTTATTCAATTTTATATTGCAATTTAAAAAAATTAGTCCCGCTTTCGAAAAAACTCCGTCTCAAAAAAATTGCCTAACATTTCAAGGAATTTATTATTTTTATTATTAGAAAAATTAATTCGCATCAGTTTGAAAATTTGCTGTAAAGTAATACAAATAATTATTTAAGTATTAAAAAAGGCGCGACTAGAAAAATTCGAATAATTTATTCAAAATTCCCTAACTTTTCCAAGTTTTGTAGCAACCCTGATTAGTAGGACACTATAATTCTTAAAGTGTGTATACAAACACAAGTCTGTGATTTTTTCAAAATAGTCTGCTTCCAATCCAGTTTTCTAAAAAACCAAAACTGTTTTCCTAAAGCACACCAATCAAAAAGAAGAATGTATCTTTCTAAAACTTCCAGGGTAGATCCTCTGAGGGATCAAACTTTAGCTAAATTATCGCCACTTGAAACTCCTGGTGCCATATCCATGCCAGGCCGTTTTAACAGAAGAAAAAAATTCACGGTCATTTCCCGGTTTAAAAACAATTTTTCCCGGTCAATGAATTTTAAAAATTCCAACTCTAAAGCTAAACAATTTTCCATTTGAAGTAATAAAAAATGGGCTGCAAATCACATTAAATAATTTTAAACCAGCAGAAACATTAAAAAATAACTGAATACATTTTTTTAAAACAAAAATGAACATTTCTTAAATTAGAAGTTAAAATATTTTAATTTTAAATAGCTTTAAAATCCTTAAAAAACTTCAAAATTTCATTTCAAAATCTTGAAAAATACAAATGCTTTACATTTTTTCCAATTTTTAATTATTTTTGAAATTTCTTAGACCTTATAAACATTTTTTAAACTTATTTTTTACTAATAATTTTAACGAAAATTTTTCATAAAATAGTGGAAAAAATCCGGCAAAATAAAAAAATGTTCCTTGAAATCTTCCAGATTCATTATTAACAATTTTGGAATTCTTTTTGAATCGTTTTAAATATTCTCTTAAAGTTAATTTTTCAAAATAAAAAATCATTTTCATTTTCCTAGGAATCTTAAGAAAATATTTTTCATTATTTTAGGCCTTTCGCAATTATTTTTAAAGAGCTTCTAAATTTTTGGTTCGAAATTTGCTTACAAAATAATAATTTTTACATTCTCGTCTAGAGAAGATATTAGATTTGTGTAAAATTTGACCTCCCCGATTTTTGTCAAATGTCCACGTTTTGAGACCCCCTTAACCAGAAAAAAAGGTTTTTACGAACGTGTCTGTCTGCATGTCTGTATGAATGTATGTCTGTCTGAGCACGATAACTTTCGAAAAAATCAACAGATTGGACTGGCCTTTAGTACTCTTTTAGTGTCTCAAATTGAAGGTCATGTACGTTAGCCAGTCATTTTGGAATTTTTGAGACCACTTTTTTCCGTGTGTAAAGCGTGAGGCAAATGTGTCCGAGCGCGTAGCGCGAGATGAATACCTTATCCAGCGCGAGATCCAATAGGTGCGCGCTCAAATTTTCGAGCGAAGCGATTCGCGCGCGATCAGAATGTATCCGCGAAGCGGGCAGATTTTTAAATATAGAGCAATGAAAATTGTAATGCTCAAGGTTTACTTTTTTGTTTCGTTTTGTATTGATTTATAATTACTGAATATAAATAAAAAGTCAAACATTTCTAAATATTAAGCAAATGTTCTTTTTCCTAATTAAAAAATTTCAAATTGCAGACTGAAAAAATATTTGAAATTGAATAAAAGCCTTTATTAATATATATTATTTTCAAGTTTAGTCTCTCTTAGGATCAACTATTCACTTTTTAATATCTACAGTGCAAAACAATTTAAAAAATCATTGTAATGTATATTCACAGTTGATTAACAATAAAAAAATTGTATTCCAAATTGTCGATTTTAAACGCTTCTAATTTATAATTTTTCAAGTCTTTAAAATTGGAATTTAATATTCTTTATATGAGCAATGTACGCTCCCAAATTAAATCTAAAATGGAACATTTTAAAAGTATAAGAGTTTCGAACTACGGATTGTAAACTGACTAATATCAGAATGTAAAAAGATAAAAATTCGACTTACTATTTAAAAAACTGTTAAAATAAAACTTTGACAGATTTTTGTTGCTAAAAGATGGTCAAATTTTCGGTTAAGAAACAAATTCATCGTCTTTTCCCTTTCTCCTAAAATTCCCTAACATTTCTCGGTCCAACGGCCACCCTCATCATTGCTTGTTTATGGATTTGATTAAATCTAACATATATCTAATATGAAGGCAATAAAGGACGAAAAATTCTATTCAATATGAATTTTATTCACAAGCATGGCAGACCCAAATAATATCTTTTACAACAAAAATACTCTCGCAAAGCAATATCATAATGTCGTGGTGCGAAGTCAAGAATTACTGATTTTTGTTCCGTTTCCAGAAGATCCTAGTTAAATAATTATAAATTTTTAAGAACTTAAAAAATTAAGAAGCACAACATTGTATTTTAAAAAATACAATGAAGCTAAGGTGAACGAGCCATGCCAGTCGCAAACAACACTGTTGGTTTATTTTTCTTTTTCTTCTTTTTGCCTCCTCCCGTTCCAGCTTCGTCAGATTTTTCCGGCGCTAAAAAAATGTACAAAATTAATCATATGTAAATTATTTTATAAAATATTCTTAAATATAAATATAAGGATGTTCCAAAAACCTCAAAATTTGAAAAATGCAAAAGCACTGGGAATTTTATTTCCTCTTTTTGAAAAAAAAAGAAAATTCCTAAAACAATTTAATCCGATCCGATGAAATCTTGCATTTATTCATCGATGTCAAAGGTCTGCTGGTCTAAAATCAATATTTTTTTTTAATATTGATTTTTTATTTCTAAATTGTGAAAGATTCTCTAAAACTCTAATAATCTTTGTAGTTATCGTATATGAAAAAAAGTTTTTCTAACTTTTCAAATGACTCTCTTACAATTTATTATGATGGTTCAAAAATTGCAAAATTGTAGGGTCCCAGTAAGATCCGAAAGTTGCGGAATTTTTAAAAAGCGATTAGAAATTATCTAGTCGCACCTATATAATTATTTGAGTAATTTACGGAGAATCGTAAATTCACAAATTCGTACGAATATTGATTTTTTTACTAATAAAAATAATATGAATAAAATAATTCGACTTTTTAGAAATGTCTTTGTTGATGTTTATTATAAATAATGCATCTTAGTTACTATGAATTAATGATGTTCTTAGATATTTTAGCACGATAGATTAATTAAATAATTATATAATACTGAAAACATAATTATTGTTTTTTTTTAATTTGTCTCTAAAGTCCATGAATTTGAATAATACCAATTTTTATTTTATCTACTTATACTTAAAATCCAATGCATATTTAGGTAAAATAATGTATAATAATAATAATAATAATAATGTTTCAGATAGGAGTTGTATCGACCCTCAGTTGAAATAGTAATTGGATCAACATCCAATTACTAATAATAATAATAATAATAATAATAATAATAAATAATAATAACCGCTTCAAATTACTAACTTTTCAAGTAGAAATTTGGATTTTCAAAAGACAGATGAATTTTAAACCAAACAGATTATTTTTCTACCAAAAAGACGATTTAATAAAAAATTACATTAATTTTCAATCAAACAGTTGAATTTTCAAAGTAGTTTTATTTTTAGCTAAAATTATCAATATTTAATTTCAATACGGAATAGATGAATTTCAAATAAAAACATGATTATTTTTAGAAGAGTTCAATTTTGAACCAAGCAGTTTTATTTTCATCAAAACCATTGGTTTTTATTTCAAAATTATGAAAAAAATTGCTTGAAAATGAACATCAAATTATTCGAAACATTTTAGCTGGTCAAAACCATTACATCTAGAAGACCTGGGTTCCTTTATACCAACGGAGCTTAAAAGAATTTTTTTTTACAATTTATAAATAAAAATCAATTTTAAAAAATATTGAATTTAGACCAGTAGACAAAAAATAATTAAAATCAAAACTTGATACATTTATCTAACCAAAACCCTGACATGAAAAAAAAATTGAATAGTTGAATTCGACACCAAAAAGATGAATTTTCAACTGAAATTATTAATCTTTAACTGCAATAGTTAATTTTTGACACAAACAGATACATTTTTAAACAAAGAAGATTACTGATTACCAAAGAAAAATGTTATAGAAAATACATGAATTTTAAATTAAAAAGATAAATTGTCAACCAAAAATTGAAAAGTTAAAATTTAATGCTTAAGCGAAGAGATAAATTTTCAACTAAAATGATGAATCTTAAACTGGCACAGTTTGAGTTTGAATCCTAAAATATGAATTTTCAACTAAAATGATAAGTATTAACTAGAATCATCACATTTTCAACAAAATGATTAATCTTCAGCCCAGAAGATTAATTTCTACCAAAAAATTCAAAAATTTTAAGTAAAAAATATAATTTTTCGACCAAATATTGAATAGTTATAACTTAAGTAAAAAAATTAATTTTCAGCAAAACAAAACAAAAACGAATTTTCCACAAAATAGCTAATTTTTTATAAAAAGAGTATCTCTGAACCAAGTAATTAAACCTTCATTCAAAAAAGACGATTTCAGAATAAAAATGTATTAGTTGATATGTCAAACAAAGAAGATTAACAAAATTAATTAATCCTTAATTGGAACAACTCATTTTTATTACGTAAATGGCACAACGGGCGTTTTTCACTCCACGTGTTCAAACGTGTTTTTGCAGCTGGTATTGATTTTTTTGCAAAAAAATCATCTAATGTAGTTTCAGATGTTTTTAAAAAAATGGAATCGGTTTTATAACAACGAGTTTAATTTAAGTTACATGCCACATGGTCCTTTTTATTGAATTTAGTGTGGTTAATTCGAGATCAAAAATGTGTTAGGGTATTTACCCATAGCTCCAGGTAAGGGTTAATATTGCAATTGAAAAAAATTAAGCATGCTTTCGCAAAAATTCCCTGACTTTAAAAAAATTCCCTGACATTTTCAGTTTTGTTCAGGTATATAAAAATTCCCTGTCAATTCCAGATTTTCCAGTTAGGATAGACACCCTGTATTATTATTAATGGAAAATATTTAGAATTTAAAAATTATGGAAAAGTTCTTTACATTTGGATTAAATTAATAACAGTACATAAAATTGTTGGTACATTAGTTTGGGATCAGTAGAACAGTTTGATTGAAATTGATTTTTATTTACTTGTATTTTAACCTAGAACTGGATTTAAGATATTCACAAGTGATTAAAGTAATTACCCGGTTCCATTAGACTCGTCTGTTCCAAAGCCTGGGCCAAAGCATCACCAAAAGTTGGTTTCACAGTACGCAGAGAAACGTAACCTTCGTTATCTTCGTCAACTCCGTGTGCAGGAGGTGAAATTTCAGCTGGCACATTTGATCTTGACTTCATGGCAGGCCAGGCGTTACTAGAACGGCTCGCATTTTGACGAAGCATTTGCGCAAAAGACGGACCTGAATCGGCATTATTATTGGAAGGCCAAATTATTGGTTCTTCAACCGTGGAAACTTCATCAATAGAACTCAGCGATGGACTGCTGGCTAAACTTGAAGCTTCAGTTGATTCTGGAGGCGTTGGTATTGAAAATCTAAAAAATATTTCTTGGTTAAAAAGAATTGTAAATAATAGTTACAAACAGTAAAAGCTGTATATTTAAATAGTTAAAATAGCCCAGTATATTTAAAAAATAAATTTATTTATGATTTATCTTACCCAGTTTGTGGCTCAGCCTGCCACTGAGGAAAGTGCCGATGGGATTCAATATGAACCTTTCTGGCCGGAAACCTTCCCATCCGTTTATTCTCCTCCTCGTTGATTTTTCTTTCTCGTTTCTTTTCCTCGCGTGCCTTGCGTTGTCTTTTTCTTTGCCGCATTTCCAATTGATCTATCATTTTTAGGAATGTCAAGTTTTTATTACAATTAGATTCGATTTCAGGGTGTCTACTCAAATCCGGGGGGAAAATTCCCTGAGCCATTCGAATATTTCGCATTTTATGAAACAATCAACTTGAAATATGTATACAGTTTCACGACTTTAATTTAGAAAGATTTGCAAAATTATATTACAAGATATTCTTAAATATATTAGCACCAACGATTGATTAAATAATACTAAAAACATAATTTTTTTAATTTGACCTTACTTGAATTAAAATTCAGTGCATTTAGGTAAAATTAATGTGGGCAATATTAAAACCACTTCAATTCCCTAACTTTTCAATTAAAAATAGCTGAATGTTCAACTAACTAGATTGAGTCTACAAAAAAGGCGATCTTTCAACAAAAAACGTAAATTCTCAACTAAGTAGTTGAAAGAATTTTACCACTGTGATAAATTTTCAACTAAAATGATGAATCTCCAACTGGGATAGTTGTATTTTAAAATAAAAATACGAATTTTAAACTAAGAAGATCGATTTTCTACCAAGAAAATCAATTTCTACCAAAAGTAGTTACATTTTTAGTTTAAAAAAAATGTTCAACCAAAAAAAATCTAATTAAAAAAAAAGTTAAATTCTAAAACAAAGCGATAAATTTTCAAATCTAATGATGAATTTCCAACCGGAATAGTTGCATTTTAAACTAAAAAGATTAATTTTCTGCTAAGATGACGACTCTTTAACGGGAGTTAATTTTAAACAAAAAAAAATGATTTTCAACTAAAATAATATATCTCTAACCAGAATAATTACATTTTCAATCAAAAAGATACTTTTTCAACCAAAAAATATAATTTTTTAACAATTAATAGTTAGAATCGTTAAATCTGTAGTTATAAATAATAATGTTCAACAAAAAAAAAGCAATTTTAACTAAAATTTTGTCACATACAACTGGATTAATTTTCAACCGAAAAACAACAACAATTGTTCAACAATATAGAATATTTTTAAACCTGAGAGGAATTTTTAATTAGAATGATTAATCTTAATTAAAAAAAAAACATTTTTATTTTTAACAAGTAATTAAATTTTATTCCAAAAAAGGTAAATTCTGACCGAAAAATTTAGTTGTTCATATTTCAGGGAAAAAGATTTTATTTTTCAACAAAAACAGTTGATTTTAATTAAAAAATATACCACATGCCCATAAAAGTTAAATTTTCAAACGAAAAGGGAAAACTGTATACAAACTGGTGAATTTTCAAGCGAAAGATTAATTGAAGATTAATTTTCTACCAAAAAGAACGAATTTTCAACCAGGTACTTGCACCTTCAACTAAAAGCGATCAATTTTCGACAACAAAATATGATAATGAAACTTTCAGATAAAAAACTTACTTTCAAATCAGGAAAAAAAAAGAAATAAAAAAATTTACACTCTTTCTAAAAAAAATTTACCGACATTTCCAGGGTTTTTTTCAGGTACATATATAAAAATTATCTTGAGAATTCTAGGTTTTTCAGACAGTGTAGACACCCTGGATTTACAAAACAATGTTCTTAATCAAGGGTTTTATCTTCTAAAAAATTTAACACAACGATAAACTTACCTTTAAATTGCTTGCGTACATCCTCTGAAACTAGTGGTGGCAACAATTCGATCTCGGCGATCTCAAACTGACTAGTGAGTGGCAAATGACACAAATATCGCAACCTTCGTCTCAATTCTTGGGTAAAACTTCCATCTTCCTTCTCCAAAATTTTACCCGTGATCACTCGCGGACATTTCTGCAAACTTCCGTACTGCATTTCCAACATCTTGGCATTCATCGCATGAAGGTAAACGTTCTGTCCATTTTCGGCTAAAATTCAAACAATCAAAATTAAATTTAAAACAAAAGACTTTAATAGGATATCTAATCAAACCCTGATAAGAAATTCCCTCACAATTCCAGGGTTTTTTTTTCTAGGTATCCGAAGTCTTTTCCGGATATAATGTTTTTTAGTAGGGAGCCTTTGAAATATTTCATATTTTTTAAAGCAAGCGACTCGAGATGTGTATACAGTTACGCGAGATTATCATAAATAATTTTTTTTAGTTTATAGGGATTCAAATAATATTCAAACAAATTTTGATTTTCAACAATAATATTGGATTTGAACAAGAAAGATAAATTTTAACCCAAATAGTTGGATTTTCAAACAAAAAGATTAATTTCTACAAAACAAACTAATTTTTCAGATAAAAAAATTAATTTTTCACTAAACCAAAAACTTTAACTGCCAACCAAGTAGTTTTAATTTTAACCAAACAGATTAATTTTCTATGAAAAAAAACAAAAAAAAAAAGATTTTTTAACAAATACATGAATTTTCAGCAAAACCGTTAAATTTTAAACTAGGAAAGAAAAATTTACAACCATATAGATGCATTTTAGGCCAAAAAATTGTCTATTCGACTAAAAGGATGAATTGAATTTTCAAGAAAAAACAGTATTTCCAACAAGAAAAATGAATTTTCAGCAAAATACATAAATTTCCCACTAAAAATACATCAATTTTCAACTAAAAGCATAAATCGTCAACCATAAATTTAATAGGTCAATCTTCAGTTAAAAAAAGTGACGGATCTTCAAATAAAAAGATAAACCTTTCAACTGGAAAAATGGAATTTTCAAACAAACATTAAATAGTTACATTTTCAGTTTAAAATTAATTTTTAACATGATAGCTAACTTTTTAACCAAAGTGATCAATTTTCGATTCAAATAATGAATCGTGTACAAATAAAAACATTTTAACCAAAAGAGACTAAATTTCAATCAATTAATTAAATTTTCATTCACAAAAAGAGAAATTTGAAGGAAAGATGTAATTGATATTTCAGCCAAAAAACATTTTATTTTTAATCAAGAAATTTTGGATAAAACCAAAAAGAATGTTCAGCAACATATGTGAAAGCAGTCATATAAAGGTACTCTCACAAATAAAAAATCATTGTTATTCTATTTTATATTGCAACTTTACAAAAATTAAGCACTTTTTTCAACAAATTCTCTTGCTTTAAAAAAAAATCCCTGACATTTCTAGATTTTTCCAGGCATATAAAAGTTCTCTGACAATTCCAGGTTTTCCAGGCTCCCCAGGTAGAGTAACCCTGCTTTATATACCAATATAAAATCCATATTTTTGTATTAACTCACCTTGATAAAAGTAAAAGAATTTTTGCGCAAACGAAGAAGCTTGTGAATCATTAACATAACTCTCCATTACTTTCGGCGGCTGTACGTTATTCGGGCAAGTTTCAGCTGTGGTAGCCATCATTTCAATCTCTTCGACCTCTTCTCCTTCCCACCAGGATTTCACAACTTCGACATGAGATTCGCTGTCACCCTTTAATTCTGGATCTTGATACGAAGCTAAAGAGGCTATTTGAATCAATTCTTCATTTTGAATGCAATTCTCTGGAGACAGCAGGCTTTCTTCAAAAACGGTGTCTGTATATGGTGGTTGGGGGTCGGGTTGAAAAACTGGACGTTCTTCACTGATTGAATACAAATCGTCTTTTCCGGATTCAAATCTTGATTGTACGACTTCCTTTGTATTCTGCGATAAAATATTTGTATGATAGGAGCATTTAAAAAATATTTATTTTTGTGTTAGTCAAACCTAGATTATTTACCCTGAGTTCCTGTTCTCTGATTTTCAATATTTCTAGCGCTTCTTCGATGAAACAAGTTTCGGGACTGTGGGGATCGTCAGAAAATTCGAGTTGCAGCTGAACTCGCTCACACTCGATTACGTCCAAGATCTGTTGAAATCGTAAGAATAATTATCTCAGTGCTCGGACACACTTCAGAGATAAAAAATAGTGTTACAAATTACAAAAAAATAGTGTCAAAATAGTGTACCAAAAATGTTTAAGCATTAATAAAAATGAACTTCAATGTTTATTTAAGATGTTGATCTTTAGTTTATAAATGATCAAAATTCCTTTTTATTTAAAGTAAGATTCACAGTCTTTCCCCTCTTTTAATTGTTCTACTTAAATGCAAGCTGAAATAATAGAACCCAATAAGAAAATTCATACTTATTTCAAAAATTGTATTACTTGTTTCCAAATTGAATTACTTTACAAAAAATTCAACATTTTTGTTAAAAAGCCATAATTCTTGTTTGATTCAGCTTTTAGGCTTCAAAATTCAACAATTTGATGGGAATTTTGTTGAAAATTCGTATTTTTTAAAATAAAACATTAATTTTTTACATAAAAATGCAACTGTTTTATTAAAAAATAATTTTTTTCTTAAATATTTATGTATTTTGTTGAAAATTCGTCTTTGTTGGTGAACTTCTATTGTTTTTTATTTAAAATAAATTTTTTTGTTGAAGTATGTATTAACTATTACATTTTTCGTCGTAAATACGTTTTTTTTTTGTACAAATTTAATTATTTTGTTTAAAATGCAACTGTTTATTGAAAAAATTGTATGTTTGGAATGAAAATTTTATAATTTGATATAAAATTTAATTAATTGTTACTAAATTAAAATGCTTTGTAGAAAATTAGTTTTTTAAAATTGAAAGTTAATTCTCCGCAATCAAAATGTCACTACACCATTTTTTTTATTAAAAATTTATGTTTTTAAGTTTAAAAATTTCACGATTCAGTAAAAAATGTTCAGGCACAAAAAAAATATCAAAAAAAAATTAATCAAATAAAATTTGCACTAACATCTCATTCATTGTTCAAACTATGTAATTGAAAATAAGTATAATTTGGCGAAAATTAATATTTTTTGGTTGAAATGTTCAGTATATGGTTAAAAATTGATGCATTTTGTTGAAAAACTCGTCTTTTCTGCTATAAAATTAATCTTCTTGATTGAAAATTTATGTATTTGCCAGAAAATATATATTTATTTGCTTCAAAAATTCTCTTTTTTTATATAAAAATATTTTTTTAATAATCGACCTGTATGGGTATGTTTGAAAATAAATCTTTTGTAGTTAAGAATTCCAAGTATTTTTTAAATTTTTATTTAGTTGTATTGAACTGTTTTATTTCAATTTAATTTTTTTTGATAATATCAACTATTACATTTTTTCTCGAAAATTATTCTTTCCAGGTTGAAAATTTAATTTTTTTGCAAAGAACTCGTATCTTTGACTTGAAAATTCAGCAGTCATCTAGAAAATGCGTTTTCTTTTTATTGAAAATATAACTTCGATTTTTAGTTACAAACTGATCTTTTTTTGTTGAAAATTCACGAACTTTCATTAAAAAATCGCCTTTTTACAGAAAATTGATCTCCTTGGTACACAATTTAAGTATTTAGTAGAAAATATATCTGCTTTCTTAATTCGTCTTTTTGACTGAAGATTTAAATTTAGACGAATTTCGTAGAAAATACATGCATTTTAATTAAAAAGAGAAATTGTCAAACAACAATTGAATAGTTAAATTTTTAGTGAACAAATTTATTTTCAACCAAAGCGAATAGTTGAATTTGAAACCAAACAAATCCATTTTCAACCAATATGATGAGACTTTAACTAAAATCATGATAGGTTAAAAAAATAAAAAAATTTGAACTGAATATTGAAATATTCTCAGTAAAAAAATTAATTTTCAACAAAAAAAAACAACAAATTTTTATCAAAATAGTTCAAGTTGCAACTGGAACAGTGACAAATTCATTTTCAGTAAACGACAAAAACTAATTTTCAACCAAATTTCTTATTTATCAACCAAGGAGAAGAATTTTGAATCAAAATTATGAATCCGTAACCAAAAACAGAATAGTTGTACATATTATCGTTTAAAAAAATATATTTCAAAAAAAAAAAAAAAAAAAAAACAATTTTCAACCTTTTACAAATGAAGAATCGTTGTTCTTCAATTTAATATTGAAATTAAAGAAAAAAATAAGCTGGGCCACCCAGCTCTCTCTCTCTCTATCTATCTTTCTCAATTTGAGTAATACTTTCATATTTAAAGAATTTAGTTAAGATAAAACTCACATCGTTAGGAGTAGCCAAAAGTAATTTAGAGTAAACTTGGCAGTGGGAGTCATCAGTCACATAGAAGAAATCAGTAGGACCTGAAGTTTCCTTTTCTGGTACGGCTGTTGCGATCAAAGATCCTCTCTCTCGACGCATTAAACGCAGACGCACCTTGTCACCGATATTCATCGAAGTTTGAGTAATTTCTACGACACTATAATCAGGATAATTAAATTATTTTTAATAACTATTTTACGTGGAAGTGTAGGGTCTCTATTCAAATGAACACATAAATTAAAAGATACATACCTCTTCAAGTCGGTTCTATAGATCGATTCATAGCAGATAGGACATTTTCGCCAAGTTTTGTCAGACAATGACAAGTAGTGTAAAATGCACGCCCAGCAGTAGACGTGGCCACACCGTGTCATTTTTGCAGCAACAGGCGAGCTTAAACAAATGGGACAGGATAGTTTGTCCGATGTGTGGACCCTCTGAAAATAAACAAGAAAGGACATACAGAAATCAGGGTGGTCGTTTCAATCGAAGATATAAATTCACGGGTTTTTTCCCGGTTTGAAAACATTTTTCACTGTCAATAAAATTCATGAATCAAACTAAAGCTAAACATTTTTCTATTTTAAATAATAAAAATAAACTATAAATTGAAGCACTCAAATTTGGACTGCTGAATTTAAAGCTGCCAAAGTTAGAAATTTTAGCTTTTATAATAGAGTTCAAAGATTCAGATTCAGTTTCTAAAAAATATAAATCCACGTTATCATTTTCAATGCTCTAAGTTAAAAAAATTTCAAACTTATATTATTTTTAGGTATTTTAAGTAAGAAACATTAAACCTTGAAAAATTGACATTTTATAACTGAACACTTCCTCAATTAGAAGATAAATTATTTTCATATTAAATAGTCCAGAACATTCTTAAAAATTATTCAAAATTTCATTTCAAAATCTTGAAAAATATAGAAGTTGTTTTATATTTTTTCAAATTTAAAATTATTTTTTCAGAATTTCTAAATATCTTCTTAAATAAATTCAATTTTTCTTACAATTTTGAGGAAATTCTGTAAATTGAACAAAAATCCTTAAAATTTTAATGTATATAACAATTGAACACTTGAATTGTAGAAGAAATTTGAGTAATTTTAAAAGATATTTAGAAGTTTCGAAAAGATTCAAAATTAATTTAAAACTTTAAATGATAGCCCAATTTCAAACAAAATTCAATTCTATGTCAAACAATTATATTTGGTTTCAATTTACTCGTCTTAAATGAACAGTCAAATATTGCTAAGTATTCAATAACTATTCTTCTTCTCTAGTCGAAAATTTGCAATTGAATGATTTCAAAATTGAATATTTTAAACCGAGATAATATTTTAAAGTCAATAAAAGCCTTGCATAGCAAATATATTATTATAAAGTTATGTTTAAGTTAAAAATATTTCATAAAGTTTCAATCAGACATTTACATTTTTTTAATGACTGAGACTTTCAAATAAAAACCGTTTATTTTTTAACGTTAAACTCCGGAAATTCCTTAATTTTGAATGGATTTAAAATCGTTTTGTCAACAAAATTACTGTTTACCTTTTAAAACTTAAACTACAGATCCATTAAAAAATTCTTTCTTTGTATTTACAGTTGATAAAATAAAATTTTGTTCAGGTTCTCAAAACAGCATTTTAAAATTCTTTAAATTAAAAATGCAAGCCTGAAAATAAAAATTTTAAATGGAATATTTTCCACGTAAAAGAATGTTGAATTACGTATTGTAAACTGAATAAAACAGAATTGAAATAGATGACAATTTAACTAATTATTCTAAAAAGCTGTTGTAATTAAACTTGGACAAATTTTTCTTCTAAAAATTGGTAAAATTCTCGGTAATAAAATAAATGCACTGTCACTTCACGGTTTTTCCTGGTCTCAGAAAATTCCCGCTCCAGCGGCCATTCTGCAAATGGATATTTACTAGAAGTAAAAATGGAATGATGGAATCAAAAAACAACTTACAATCTGCTCGATGAATTTCCACTCGACCAAAATGTCAGGATCAGCCAGATGCGCTCTGTAATCTCCATTGGCACTCACGATAAACTGGCAGCTGAAAAAAACACGAAAGTTTAGAAGGATGTTCAAAAATTTTTAGTTTTAAAATATTGTAATTTTTTAATTGTAGGTAAAAAATACCTACTTTGCTTGTAAAAATTGCTCCTTATTGTACTTGTGTCGTTGAACAGGTGGAAGCCAACGATTGCTGTTACGATCGTAATTCAATGATCTTCCGCTCCACGTCTCGGAACCATTTCGCATGTCACGTGGAGCATAATGAAAATTCAGCAGATGATTCAAACTCTGCTTTTTACTTCCTTGGTTCATCACTGAGCCTGGCTCAGCTAGTTCTTCTACTACCTGAACATAGAAACATTAGAAGAGAATTTAATTTTTCTACTTTAGAAAAAGTTAAATGTTGTTTTTGTTTTTATGAAATGGTAAATATGGATTTTTAGACTAGGACTCTGATAAAACCCAATTTTTAACGTGCAGGGTAGCCATTTTAATCACATAAAAAATTACCGGCCATTTCCTAGTTTTTACCCGGTTCGCACACTTTTCACTGACACTGAATTTAAAAAATTCGAAACCTAAAGCTAAAAATGGTTCCATTTGAAGTAAAAAAACTGACCTGCAAATCATTTTAAGCAATTTTTAACTAGAAATATTAAAAATTAAACGATTATATTTATGTTATAAACTGAACATCTTCTTAAATTAAAAGTTCAATCATTTTCGTTTAAAATAGTTTAAAAATTCTTAAAAAGCTTCAAAATTTTATTTCAAAATCTTGAAACATCTACATGTTGTTTTAAATTTATTCAAATTTTATATTATTTTTGCAATCTGTTCCGAACATCTTCAAATCTTCCAGATACATTTTTTACAATATTGGAAATCTTTTTAAATATTCTCTTTAAATTAGGTTTTCAAAATAAAAAGTAATTTCCAAATTTCCAGGGAACCTTAAGAAATTTTTCTATTCTTTTGAAACCTTTCAGAATTTTTAAAAAGCTTCTACATTTTTTGTTCGAAATCTGCAACAATCTATATTTTGTTTTAAACTAGGCCCTCCTGGGCTGCTTGCATAGTGAATTCAGTATGAAAAATGAATTTTTAACAAATTCGTTTGAATTTCAACTAAGTAGTTAAATTTTCAATAAAAAAAGATGAATGCTAAACGAAAAATGTAATAGTTTATGATTGAACCAATAAAGATCAATTCTTCTAGAAAAAAACATCAATTGAACTTTTAACTGAAAAAGATTTTCTGGCGAAAGAGATAAATTTGCATCATAAGAGTTTAATTTTGAAGGTAATAAGTCGAATGTTTTATAAAATAGTTGACTTTAAACAACAAAAGATCAATTTTCCGTCAAGAAAGATGAATTTTTAATGGAAAAGTTGAACTTTCAAACAAAAGAGAGGATTTTTTATCTATAATGATGAATTTCCCTCTCAAAAACAGTTGAATTTTAAACAAATAGTAAAATTTTAAGCCAAAAGAGGAAATTTTAACAAACAAAAATTAATTTTAAAAAAAGTAGTTGAACTTTGACCCAAATAGTTGAATTTTTAATTAAAAAAGATCAAGTTTCAGAAAAATAGTTAATCTTTCAACCAAATAGCTGACTTCAAACAAAACAAAACATGCAAAAAAACAAAAATTTCTAAACAAACAAGGTGCAGTCAAAAATATAATAGCAGACTTTTCGCATTTAATCAAAAAAAAAAAAAAAAGAAAGAAAAAAGGAAAATCTCTTAAAAATATAGGTAAAGAGGAAATATTCAAAAAGGGGGCAAGAATGGGAGGTTCTATTTTTGAATTTACTTTTGCATGTTGTAGGTTTTTCAAGATTACTAACCTTGGAATCCTCCTTTGCACTGCCATTATGATATCCTTTAGGTTTTGGTCTCTTATCAAAACTTTTTCCTTTCTGTGCAAAGTTCTTCCTTGGCTGATCATATTTGGACAAGTTGTTCGCACCAATTGGTTCGCGTTTTCGGGAAGATCTTGGAAACGGTCTGCTACCAACGACATCTACAACAAAATTATTAGAAAGTTTAATAATAAATTTTAACTAAATCAATCTGAAAATTTAATTGAAAGAATTTGATTTTGCCCCCCCCCCCATTAACTATTAGTTTCAATTTCCGGGTGTCTACTGAAATCCTGGAAAAAATACCTTGACAATTCCAGACTTTTTCCAGGCATAATTTTTCGTAGTACGAAGACATTCAGGCGATAAGGATCGTTTAAGTACTTAAAAATTGCCAGATATAAGAAAAAATGTCAAACATTTTATTTTCGTGTAGAATTGCTATAATCAAAAAAGTCGGTAAAGTAGGACTCGGATAAGGACCGCGTGTCCTTAAAATATTTCGCTTTTTTTAACGAAAAAATTGCAATATGTATACAGTTTCGCAAGTTTATGCTCTTGATTTATCTAAAAAATCCACGAATTTGAATAATAATTTAAACAAATTCTTATTTTATCTTCATATGCTTAAAAATATAGATTTCAAACAAATCGTCAAATTTTGAATTGAAAAAACATTTTTCAACAACAAAGTTAATAGTTAAATATGAACTGTTAACTGGAATAAGTTAAAACAACAAAAAGTTAATTTTAAGCCAAAATACGAATTTTCATACAAAAAGATTAATTTTCTACCAAAAAAGACGATTATATTTCGACCCTCGTTATCGAGATTATACTTATTTTACCATGTGGTTATCCCCAAGTCTACTAGAGTGCACATAGGGTGGTCGAATAATGCATGGAAAAATTTACTTGCATGCTAGAGGGCAACGACCCCCCCCCCCCATTTTATTCCAAATCGGAAAAAAGAAATTCCCTAATTTTTTAGAGAATTGTCCAATGAAGAATTTCATGTCTTTCACTGTATTCTCGACTTTTTTTTACTTAAAATTATTAATATTGGTTCAGTGGAATATATATTATCATCGGATAATTAATTGCTAATTATTTAAACAAATGGAATTTGTTTAAATAATTTTTCTTCGAAAATTCATTTTTTCCCCTACAAATTATTACTATTAGTATAGTAAAATATGTAATAACATTAGCTCATTAATTTTTAATTGTTTAAACAAATCGAATTTGTCTAAATAATTTTTGTTATTAAAAATTATTAATATTTCTTTAGTGGAATATTTATCAACATTGCTTGATTAATTGTACTTTTTGTTTTTTAATTTTATATAAAAATTATTACTATTGGTATAGTGGAATATTTAGCAACATTGGCTAATCAATTTTTTATTATTTAAACAAATACCATTTGTGTAAAAAATGTTTATTGCAAACATTATTTGACCTGGCAGTTTATAAATTTATATTTTCAAATATTTTTCAATTATTGAAACAATAAATCAGAAAAAATCGCCGAAAATGAGTAGAAAATGAGTAGAAAAAGAGCAAATACGGAATTCCTCAATGCGCTGAGGAATAAAATAAGTCGGATGCAGCAGTATGTAAATAATTTGATTCATTACGATTTTTCGTCGGATGAAGAGTCCTCGAATCCTACGCAACCGGAAGAAAATAAACATGTTGACAGGGATCCAGAATCGATTCTCGGGAGTACATGTGGAGATCTTGATTAACCTGATGTTGGTTTTTCCAAAGTAGGTAATTGTTTATAATCTAACCGCATGTTCTTATATGTTATAATTACTTTTTAATTATATTACGCAGTATGACGCAACAGCGTGAGCAATATTGCACAATAACGAGCTTGCATGAGAGGCAAGAAGTTAGTTACTATTTCTTGAAACAAAAAGAGCTTGCACTAGAGGCAAGACGTTTAAATTTAATTAAAATTTATTTACAAAATATACCGAGCTTGCACGAGAGGCAAGACGTTTCATAATTTTAAACAAAAATATAACGAGGTTCCACGAGAGGCAACACGTTATAATTTCTCACACACAATATCTAAGAGCTTGCACTAGAGGCAAGACGTTGAAATATAATTAAAAAGGGCGCTTCCAATCAAATTCAAAAATGAGCTTGTACTGGCGACAAGACACGTGTTATTTTTTACAAGTGCTATTCAAATAGAAACCTCTATTTTTCTTCTTTTAGAATCGATTAAATGGGAGTTAGCAGCAAAAGACCCTGCCGAAAGTGAGGTTTAAATTAACCAAGCTTCTAAGGACATCCTCGGTGATGATCCCTCGGTACCGAAATGCTTGGACTTAACTCTCTATAATGTAATATTACCCAGACTATAATTTTGGATTAAACAGGGTCTACCTAGGAAAGAGTCAGAGGAATTACTCACGAAATATAAAAGATGTAATCTATAGGAGGCCCTGAAAATTAATGCTGTAATTGAATAAAAAATTCCAGTTTCAGCAAGAAAAATAGATGGTTACAAAAAAGATGTGCAAAATGCCATCGGATCTGCATTGATGGTGGTACGCCAATACGACTGAATGGTTCACCGCAGATGCTAAACACCCTTCTATAAGTAGAACAAGAAGTACTAAACTCTGGGATCGTCGCTCGGGATTCAGGCCTGGCATTCCCGCCAGGATCAGCTTCCTAGTTCATGCCACGTCTACAGTTCCGAGGAAACCGAAAGCCTCCTTTCATGCAGAAACAGCAATTTCAGAAAGTCGAAGCACCCCAGAACAAATTTCCCAATGCCGTAAAAAATACTTTATTAAACCTGTCATTCAGTATAGAATAACCGTCTCAAAATATTCCTGTGCATGATCTAGACAGGTAAAGAGATGCCTTCAGCTTAAGATTGGAGAAGGGAGCAATTGAATCTTGCATGCCGCTCCAAGATCAGTTTCTGTCATTTACTTCCTCACACCAAAACCAGATGGATCCTACAGATTCATTATTAAACCACAAGCGCCTAAATGAATTCATGTATCCAACTTATTTCAAAATAAAGGATCTAAGAACAGCAAGAAATTTAATTTTTCAAGATTATTTTATGGCTTCTCTAGACCTTCCTGGTGCTTTTTATCTCGTACCGATTTCTAAGTCATGCAGAAAATTCTTAAGGTTTGAATTCCTAGGTACACTATACCAATTTACTTGTTTGTCATGCGGTCTTTGTACTAGCCCTTTCATTTTTACAAAAATCATGAAACCGGGCGTAGCTCTGCTCAGATCTCAGCACTTAACCTTAGTAATTTACCTTGATGACATTATTTGTATCGAAAGACTCCTTCGATAAATGTAATAAAAATGTAGAAAAAACGATAGCTCTTCGAAAATCCTTAGGATTTATTGTATGCGCAAAAGCAATGTTTACCCATCAAAAAAATGTAAATTTTTAGGATTCAGGATAAACCCTGGAACTGATGGTTGGAAAGCTGTCATCGAAGCTTTCTTTGAAAAAGGGACCCCTCCAGAATCAGTATACATTATCCAGACATCACTATCAAAGTCCACGCTTAACCATTACCAGGTAGCTTTTTAAAAATGAAAACAAATCTACTTTTTAGAAAGATTAGACTTTTTTATGCAAACAATACTTCAGTATTACAATTATTAATTTAAAAATTCAAAGAAGACGCAGCCTATGACTTACATAGTTCTTACATATCTGCCATTCCACTGGTATTAGAACAAAATAGGTGAAGACCTGTTATTATCAAGATTCTTGAATGATATCTTTAAACTAAAACCATCATTCCCAAAATACACGTATACCTGGGCTGCATCAATAGTATTAAACCATACAGCCAAGTTTTTGCTTTGGAAAGCCTTTCTTTTTCTGCATTAACTTTTAAAACAGTTGGATTAATTTCACTTTCTACTGACCAAAGAGCTTAAACACTTGCCAGTATTAAGTTATAAAATACATAAAGTCTGCTCCAGACAGAAATCAAACAGTATTAACCATTCCATTTATTCGAGAAAAACCTGAATTATGTGTGGCTTCGACTTTACTGAGATACGTAGAGTTATCATCAAAGTTAAGTGGCAATACCAAAAATTTGTTTATCACTTTCAAAAAATTCTTACAACCCAGTTTTCTGCGGCCCATAAAAGCGGAATTAGCTTAGATATGACTGGAAAAACTGCTGGTTGGACTTCGCAATCGCAAATGTTTGCTAACTTTTATAATGTGCCCATTGCATCTAGCGATAACAATTTTGCTCAAACTCTTCTGTCTAGAATTTAAGTTTTATATTTTTATATAAACTGTATCATTTTTATAATTTTGTATACGAATATTTTTGTACTTTTTTTCTTTTATAAAAAATTCTTCTGTGTTTCTGCTTTAACCTCGATTTTATGTTCATCGTTAAACGCACTTGAACTAAGTTTAAATAATTATATAAACAAGCGGTATAAATAAAAATATTGGTAAAAAGAAAAACATTGTTACCTTTTCTCTAACCCTCTACATGGTAAAATAAGTATAATTTCTTCGAACGAGGCTTCTCATATGATTTCGATCGAATCAAAAGCACCATCGGACGTGCTCGGTACTGGATGTGTGCTCCGTTTCGCTTTGATATATTTTTGCCATAATTTCTGCATTAGGCATTTTTTGTG
>JAAAKG020195006.1:0-24199 GCA_010014905.2 Druon quercuslanigerum
CGGTGGTCCTCAGTAGTGAATTTTTATTGAATCCGTAAAAATTACATAATTTTTTCTATGTATGTAATTTACAAATGAAAGTGGTGGTAGACACTGAGCCGGAAAACCAGCAATTTTTTGAAACTGGGAAACCCGAAAAATGATAGTACGTTTATTCTTTGACCGGGTATTTTTCAAATTTTTAGAATAAAAATCTACCTGGTCATTTCAAATATATATTACAAATATAATATCACATGATTTAATTCAATATTTAAAATAAGTTCCACATACATTTCATTTTAATTCAATTTTCAAGGCATAATTCTAAAATCTTGTACTTTAAAAATTATAAATATATGTCTTTATTTTTAAACGTAAATTTTTAATTGAAAGACTTTTCAAATGCAGTATTGAAGACTTAAGGTAGTTGTCATTCCAAAAATCATATTTCTGAAGAAAAAAAAGTTTTTCTATAATTTCAAGAATTAATTGTAAAAAAAAATGTTCCTAAAAAGAAATGGTTCTAACGATTGTAGCCATAGAGAAATCTACTTTCAAAATTGGAAACGGTAGAGTTGTAGATAATTTTTTCCCGGAAAAAAAAAATCATTTGTTAAAATGTAATCATTGTTCAAAAACTAGTAAGAAGCGGCGATCAGAAAAAATTCAATTGAAGAAAGCATGGTTCAAATAAAGGTTTTAATTCTTAATTTTGATTCTTTAATTTTGATTCTTAAAATCATGGAAACAGTATTTTTTTCATATAACTGACTTTTGGCGTGACAACTATCTTAAACAAATAAAAATTAAAAGCGTTTCAAAAGTTGAATAATAATGGACTTTACAATTCGTTTCTGAATTTTCAATTAGAAAGCCTTACTAGTTCAACCAAAATAATTTTAAATGAATAGATTAATAATTAAACGCTTTTGTTCAATTTTAAATTCAATTCAGATATTGTTTCAGTCTAAATTATTTCATTTTTAAACATTTAATTTAAAATTTGGTAATTAAAAAAAGGAACAATTTTTTAAATATTTAGGAATATTTTACTATTCATTAAATAAATAAAATAATAATAAAGTACAATTAACTGGTTTTCGTTTCAAATCAAAATATTTTTTGACAAAAATATCAGCCATGAAATTTTTCATCAAAATTTTATTCAAATCCTTCTTTTTTGTGTTGAAATTTGAACTGTTTTTTTTTTTTGTAAATTCGTTTTAAATTGGCCGAAAATTTATTCTCTGTGTTTGAAAAATCATCAATATTTTACTGAAAATCCGTTTTTTTTTTAATTGAAAATATAGCTATTTAATTTTTTCTTGAAAATTTATCTTTTTCGACAAAAAAGCATTTTATTGTTAAAAGTTCGTCTTTTTTGTCAAAAACTATTATTTATGGTTGAAAATTCATGTTTTATCGAAAATTCGACTATTTGGTTCAAAATTCATTTTTGGTATTGGACAATTGAACATTCATTCGTATAGATAAAGATTCACTTCGTTGTGTAAAAATTAAAATAATTCTATAATTAATAATAAATAAATAAATAATAAATAATTTAATTAAATTTGTTAAAAATTCTTTTTTTGCTTGGAAATTTTCTTTTTTTTTGTGTGGAAAATCAAACTGCTCCGCGTTTGATTCAAACATTCATCTTCTGTAATTAAAACGTTTTCTGTTGTGGTAGAATATCAATCTTCTTGGTGACTCATTTTTATAGTTAAAAATTAATTTTATAAACTCTAAATGAAACTATTCCATTTTGGGTTGAAAATAATCATCTTTTTTAGTTGAAAATTTATGTATATTGTTGAAAATTAATCTTTTTTTTGTTAGAACATTAATTGTTCTTAATTGAAAATTCAGTTTTTTGTTTAAATATTCCTAATTTTCGTTGTGAATCCTTTTATTAGGTTAAAAATGTAACAATATTGTTGAAAATCTATTTCTTTGATCGAAAGTTAAACTATTTTGTTGAAAATAGGTTTTTCATGTTTAGAAATTAATTTTTTCAACTGTAGATATAACTAGTCCGTTTTGGGTTGAAAATTCATATTTTTTAATTGAAAATACATGTATTTTGTTGAAAAATTATCTTTTTCTGTTATAAAATTATTCTTTATAGTTGAAATTTCAACTATTTGATTGAAGATTATTATTTTTTTTTGAAGATTCATCGTTGGAATGTTAGTGTTAGGTTAAAAAGCTATCTTTTTTATTGAAAATTCGTCTTTTGTGTTATAGAATAATAATTTTCTTCCCTTTTAAATCATCTTTTTGATTCATTTTTTATGGTTAAAAATTGCGTTTTTTAACTGTACATGAAAATATTCCATTTTGGATAGCAAATGTATCTTTTGTAGTAGAAAATTCTTGTATTTTGTTTAAAATTCGTCTTTTTGGAAGAAAATTATTCTTAATGGTTATGAAATGTATTAGGAGTGGGGAAAATTAGAGGTTGAAAAGGATGATAAGTGGGATAATGTCCTTATGTTCCAATCAAGCCATTTGATCCCCTAAGTTTCATTCACAGAAAGAAGATTGTTGCATCAGAAATGAATAAATATATGTAGGTGTTCGTGTACTAGCCAAGAAACGTTTGCCTCTGCTCCAAATACGCTTTTAGACTGACTGTATTGACTGTATTGTAAATGTTTTGATCTAATTGAAGACACAATCGAATGAGTTATTATCCTATTCTATTCAGAACAATCGTTACTACCTTGCATAATCAGGGTGGCCAATTAAACTTCAAAACGAATTCTAGATTATTTCCCGGTCAAAAATTACATTTTTCCCTTCTGATTTTTGAGTTTTTTTAATAATTAATATTCACTACTAATTGTTTTATTACATTTTTTTTAAAGAATCAAACATTTATTGTAAAAGTGATTTGAGACTTCACAGCCCTAAATGCTCTCAAAACAGGGAAAATAGGGTGATTTTTAAAAAGAAATTAGGGGAATAAATTCTTTTGAATAAAATTAATGTAGGTAACATATTCCTAAGATTATTATTATTATTTGACTTTTAAATTTAAAAAAGAAAATATTCAATCAAACAATTCTATTTTCAACCATATAATTGAATTTTTAACCTAAGAAGATAAATCTTGAACCAAATTTTCGAATTTTCAAATTTTCAAATAAAAGAGATTAAATTTAAACTAAAAACAGTAACATTTTAAAACAAATTATTAAATTTTCAAGCCAAAGACAAATTAATTAGAAAATTGTTCAATTTTTAAGCAAGAAAGGTAATTTTTAAACAAAAAGTTCCATTTCTGAGAAACTAGTCGAAATTTTAACCTAAGAAGAATCTTCAGCCAAATTATCGAATTTCCAAATAAAAAAGATTT
This sequence comes from Druon quercuslanigerum, assembly GCA_010014905.2. Lineage (NCBI taxonomy): Eukaryota > Metazoa > Arthropoda > Insecta > Hymenoptera > Cynipidae > Druon > Druon quercuslanigerum. The sequence continues at coordinate 3,347 of JAAAKG020195006.1, forward strand.
AAATTAAACCAAAAATAGTTGATTTTGAACTAAAGTACTGAATTTTCAAGCCCAATAGGCGAATCTTTTAGAAAGCAGTTTAATTTTCAACCTAGCAAAATTACTTTTCTGTCAAAAAATTAATTATCAATTCAGAAGGGTTCATTTTCTATAAAAAATACGAATTTTCAACAAAACAGTTTAATTTTCAATCAAAAAAGTTAACCTAAACAAAATAGTTGAATTTTTAACAAAATTATTAGATTTTCAACTAAATAGTAGATTTTTGAAATAAAAAGAATTAAATTTTAACCAAAATATATCACTTAAAGAATGCATAGTGTAGTTTTGTACAAAATAAAATAATTAAATTTTCAAAAAAGAAAATCTGAAAAATTATGATAGTAGACTTTGCAATTGAAAAGAATTAACTTTCAGGCATAAAAAATGATTTTGCAGTCAAAAAGGCGGATTTTTTTATCAAAAGATGAATTTTCTATCTAAAAATATGAATGAATAACAAAACAGTTGAATTTTCGAGCTAATAAGATGATTTTAATAAATAAATGGATTTTCTAATTGGGTTCCGTTAATTCAGTTCTCATTTAAACGAAAAAAACGAGAAAAATGGGATTTATCTTGGAAGCAGGGGAAAGGGAGGAATAGAAAAGTGGATGAAGAGGGGAATAGGGGAAAGTGTATGAATTAGTGCTGTGAAAATTTATACCTATAAAAATTCGATTTTTGGTGATCGATCCCCGAACCGGAAAAATGCCCCAAAAATGCAAAATGTGAAATTCAGAACAAATATGGTAATTTATAAAAAAAACTTCAACGCGATTTATTTTTATTGAATAAGTAATAAGCTTTTAAGTACTTTTGAATTTATTTTAAATATTTAAAACAATTAACAATTATTATTTGTTTAAACAGTTTTTTCAGCCCTTAGGACGTGAAAGGTTATTATTTTTCGATATCAATGATATAGTTAATTAATGACAAGAGTAATATTTGCTTTGTAACATATTGAATAATTATTGAATTAATAAATTCAAGAGTTGTTAATTTATTAAACAATTAAAAATTTTTTAAATAATTTTTTCGCCTTGTAAATTTTGAGAAATTACTACTTTTTGGAATTAATAACGCAGCCAATATATTTTAAGACTGATATTTTTGTGGAATTTTGCAATTATTGAATTAACTAATAATCATTCACTCGCGTATTTTTATTGAAAAGGTGAAGAAAATTCTAGGTTTTTCGATTCTCTTGCACTATGTGGCTTATTATCGTGATTATTAATTGACCTAGTGTAAGAGAATTAAAAAAAACTAAAATGTTCTCTCATCTTTTCTACGAACAGGAGAAATTCATTTCAATTATTTAAATAATTTTAAACTGTCTTCCACAAAAAGTATCACTTTTAACTTTCATTAAGTGTGTCCTTAATTCTAGAAAATATTACCTTTTCACGATTTAAAGGGGGAAAAAATCTTAAAGCAAATGAAAAATTTTCAAATAATTGTCAAATATCCTAAAGAAAAAAATATTACTTTTAACATTCATTATTTGTTTCAATAATACCAGAAAATAATGACTGCTATTTTGCATTTTTCAGGTAGAGATTACTCCTTGAACATTCATCAAGAAGTGACTAACCGCTTTTCTTTGCACTTTTTCGAAAGTCGATTTTTTCCCATTTAATTTCAAAAGCCGGGAGAAATTGGTTAATGTTAACCGATTTAAAACTAATAAATTTCGGAAATTCTGTTTCTAGAAAATGAAAAAATGGGGGGATGGGGGTTAAAATTCGAAACTCGATTTTTTTGTCCACTTTGTGACCCCATGTGTAAACCATAGATTTTGAATTTTCGATAGGAAATCATACTCCAGTCTCTACTCTATTTTTTAAAATTTTACTGTTTTGTCCCCGAAATGCCCGGAAGTGGGTAAATTTTGTATTTGAAGACAAATTGTATAACGTAACTAAAGTATTTGAGATCCATCAACACAAGCTTTAAAATCCTATATATAAAATGATCATCCCTACTTTAACGGAGATTTTTGTTCACAAATGAGCACAAGTGCGACAGTTTTTTTCGTAGATCCAGGCGCTATTTATTGCGAAAGTAAAAACAAATCTACAAAAATCCCAGATTATTTCACAAAAAAATCTGAGGGTACGAAATATTTCAGGTAATCGGTCAAGCAGGTTAACCACAGAAAGTTTGCCTCATTTGGATAATCACCTGACTATTACCCTGCATGAACGATTACCTGCTCAAAATTCCAGAACAATTCCCAATTTTCCCGGCCAGTGGTCACCCTGATGATATGTGCTTTTAACGTTTCATTATATTCCATATATATTGACCCAGTCTTTCGTTTTATATTTCAGATCCATCTTATTATGAGTATGGCAGCCTTTCAAGGACACACAGTCTCGCGGATGATAGATCGCAGATAACATTTGTATCTGCTGAAGAAAAAAGTCACACTAGAGTTGAACGAAGTCCTCCTGAGCCTCTTAATCAGCCAGTGAACCAGCCAACAGACCACCAGGCCAGTGAAGTTCAAGATATGCAACAATCAACGCAACATTCAACACCACAGTCCCAACAGCCAGTTATTACTATAAATACCACATCTTCGGCTAATGTGTCCTATTCTACAGAGACAGTTACCACTCCAGGTCCAATTGTCACTGAACCTTTAATCAAAAAGTACAAACCGGATGACACCAAGGCTAAGAAAAACTACACGGTAGTTATCACGTCGACTACCGATCCTACCGCTCCACATTTGGTACGTCACCTACAGGCCTCGGAGTCAGTACACTATTGACACTACACTCCAGGTCCCATAGAAACCGGTCCGGGTTTGTAATTCCTAGAACTGCTAGCCCACGTAGTTTGGGGGGGGGGGGGCGACTCTCGCCTCGGCAGGGTCGCAGTGCGCGAGTACTCGGTCGAGTATATTACGCAATATTATGCATTCCAATTGGAAGCGGTTAAGGTGGCCCTGACTGTTTACCTTTCTAGAGTACCGATTTAGTAACAAAAGCAGTGCGGCGCTACCACCGAAACTGTTAGTATATGGGACTTGGAGTGTATTTTACTTTTTTTTCTAATAATTTTTTTTCTTAAAAAATAGTTTTGAACTTCTTCGCTTATTGGCTACAAAATAGTCTTAACGGCTGATTAGGGGCCGTCCAAAATTATGCATTTTCAAACTAAAAAGATAAGCTTTTAATAAAGCAGCTAAAATGCAACCAGATGGTTAAATTTTCGACAAAAAAAAAAAAATGAATTTTCAACAAATTATATAAATTTTCCACCAAATTGTTGAAGTTTCAAGCTAAACAGAGGAATTCTTTACAAAAAAGTTCAAGCTTAACGAAAAAATGTAATGGTTTATATTTAAACCAAAAAAGATTTTTATTTGAATTGAAACCACTTGAATACAACCATAAGACACATTTTGAACAAACTATTTGAATCTTAACTAAAACAGATTAATTTTCAAACATATAGTTTCACAAAGTACATATATGTTCTACCAAATATTTAAATTCTAAACCGAGAGGATTAATTTTGAACCAAATGTTTAATTTTCTACTAAAAAAAAAAAAACAGGAATTCTTAACAAATAACATTGAAAGAAATATTTTGAACAACAGTAGTTGGATTTTTAACAAAAAGTTTTGTGTAATTTTTATTGAGAATTAATTTGAAATTTAAGAAAAATCGAATTTTCTGCAAAACAGTTTAGTTTTGTTTGTTGAAATTTACATCAAAGTGTGAAAATATCAAGTCAAAAAGAGATTTTTCTATAAAACAGTTAAATTTTCAACCTGAGATTATGATTTTTCAACAAAAAAGTTATTTTAAAAACAATCAATTCGATTTTCAACAAAATAGTTAGATTTTCAGCTTAAAAATATAGTTTTGAACCAACAAAAAAACGAAGTTTCAACTTAGATTTAACCAACAGAGGCAAATTTTCAACAAAATACTTGAATTCTCATCTGAAACAGATTAATTTTTAATTCAGCAATTGAATTTTTAACAACCAAATTGATTTTCTTCCAAAAAAGAAAAATTTTAAACAAAATAAATCAATTTTCAACCAAATAGTTAAATTTTCAACCACATTGTTTAATTTTGAAACTAAAAATGTAAATTTCGTACAAAAAAGTTAATTTTTAACCTAAATATAATTTTTAACAAGACAGTTGCATTCTTAACCAAAAAATTTTAAATGTCGACAGAGAAACGTGCATTATCAAACCAGAAGGATGAATGTTTAAAAAAATATTGAATTTTCATTCAAAAATGTGTCAACAAAACAGTTACATTTTTAACCAGGAAGTATGATTTTGTAAGAAAATTGTTGAATTTTAAAGAATATAGTTCAGTTTTGAACCAAGTAATACAATTTTTTAATAAAAAATACGAATTCTGAACGGGAAATTTTCAAGAATATATTCGAGTTTTGAACTCAGCCAGATAAATTAAAAACCAAAAATTAAAGATTTACATTTTCAGTTTAAACATTCATTTTCAACTAAGAAAAAGGGAATTTTCAACAAAATAGTCCAATTTTCAATTAAAAACAGTTGAATTAAAAGAAAAAATACGAAATAAATAAAATTGTTTGTATCCTCAACCAAAACAGAATAATTTTTAAATAAAAAAGAGAAACATTGAACAAAAAGTTGAATTTAGAATCGGAAAGATACATTTTCTTCCAAAATAATTACACTTTCAACCAAAATAAGACGAATTTTCAACAAAAAATTCTATTTTAAACTAAAACAGATGATTTTTCTAGCAAAACAAAAAAAGGATTTTTAACTAAAATGATGAGCATATTGATAAAATATCTAACAACCGAATTCATTGTCTATCAAATAAGACATTTAAAAAAAAATTGAATAGTTATATATTCAGTTAAAAAAATTTCATTTTCAATAAAAAAACAACTAATTTCCAACCATAAAGAAACACTATACTTTCGAGATTTTACTCTTTTTTTTTAATTGCATTATAAAATTGAATAACAATGATTTTTCATTTATAAAAGCGATTTTTACTTTACGTACAGTCGCAGATTTTTCAGATTATATCAGTTTACTCTAATTAAATCCTAATTTTTTATTTATTTAGAAATTAAACTAGTTGTTTGAAAATTTACGTATTTTGTCAAAAAAATCCCCTTTTTATGTAGAAACTTAATCTTTATGGTTGAAAATGGACATTTTAGGTATAAAATTCAATTATTCCAGTTGAAGAATAATTACTTTAGTTGAAACTATATCAGTTTGGATCGTAATTTTCTTTATTAATTGAAAATTCATCTATTTCGTTAAAAATCGATTATTTTGTGTAAAAAATTATCTTTTTCTTTACTAGTTAATCTTCTTGTTCAAATATTTTTCTTTTCGGATAAAAATTCATACTTACGGTTGAAAATAAAATTACTTGGTTGAAAGTTAAACTCTTTTGTTGAAAATTAATTGTTTTGGCTGAAGCTTCATCATTTTAATTAAAAATTTATTTCTTTGGTTGCAAATTATCATTTTGTTTTTAAAACTAAAATTGTAGCTATTATTCTAGTTGAATATTCCATAATTTTAGATAAAAAGTCTTATATTTTGTTGAAAATTAATTTTTTAACTAAAAATTTAATTATACAATTCTTTGGTTGAAAAGTGATCTTTTATAGTTGAAAATTCATATTTTTTTTTAGAAGTTTAAGATTTACAATTTTAGTTAAAAATTCATTGTTTTGTTTGAAAATTAACTATTTTGTTGAAAGTTAGTTTTTTTGTGGAAAGTAATTTTTTTAACTGAAAATTTAACTTATTCGATTTGATTATTCCATAGTTTTAGTTGAAAAATATTTGTGATGGGTTGAACATTAATTTTTTGAACTTAAAATTTAATTATTTAAGTTTTGATTGAAAATTTATCTTTTTTATTAAAAAATAATTTGTTGTTGAAAATTATTTTCGTTGAAAAATCATCTGTTTGGTTTAAAACATAATTTTTCCAGTAGAAGATTTATCATTTTAGTTGAGAAATTATAAATTAGATTGAAAATTGAACTATTTTCTTGAAAATCTGTTTTTTTAAATTAATTTGATAAAATCCGTTGTGTTAAGAATGTCTAGAATGATCTTGATTAATATAATAACAGGATTGCCGCTGGTCCGGGAAACCAGGAAATGACCGGGAGTTTTTTCAAACCGGGAAATAACAGTCAATTTATTTTTTTACCGTGAATTTTACGAATTTAAAAAAATCTGTTTCAGTTCGATTTTATCAACTTTTTAAATAATAAGTTGAATTTTGATCTTTCTTTTTAGTTATTTTATTATTCAGTTTATAATACGTAATGCAAAAATCGTTTGCTTCAAAAATTTTCCATTTCAGATTTTTATTTTCAAGCGTACATTTTAATTTTGAAGAATTTAAAAATGCAGCCTTGAAAACTAAAATCAACTTTAAATATAAGTTAATTCATTATTTAAAAATTGCACTGTACTTCAACCATTGAAAATTGAATAATAATTGATTTGTTAAGACGATTCTAAACCTGTTCAAAATTTAAGAGTTTCCAGATTTTAACGTCAGCAATTAAACTGTTTCAATTCAATAGCCTCAGTCGCTAAGAAAATGTAAAGAATTTGAAACTGAATTGTTTGAAATAGAAAGTCTTGAATTGTTGAAATTTCAAAGAGTTTTTAAACTTTTAGCGTTACGATTTTGATTGTTCTATTAAAAAAATAAATAATTCGTAAGAGAAATTGTTAAATTAGTTTTACATATGCATAAAAGTTGAATACTTATTATTTGTAGGATAATTCAAGAAATTCTTGGAGAAATTTAGAAGCTTTGATAAGATTAAAAATGAATTTAAAACATTTAAAATGATTTCAAATAATTTATACAAAGTGTGTCTTCTGGTTAAATCCGTCTATTCGTATCGAAATTTCGAGGCAAATAATAGTCATAGCCTAATTTAAAACGAAATATAGATTTGTGTAAATTGCTAACAAAAAATTTAGAAGCTTTTAATGAATTGTGAAAGGCTTTCAAAAGAATAAAACCATTTTTTTAAGTTTGCTAATAAAAATTGAAACTATTTTTGCATTTTCAAAATTATTTCAAGACAATATTTAACAAGATTTCCAAAATGTTTATTAATGAGACTGAAAGTTTCTGAGGTAATTTTTAAACATTTTCCGGATTTTCTGAAATTTTTAGGAAGAACTCAAGTAATTTCTAATGGTATTATATAAGTCATTACAAACATTTTTAAATAATTTTGAATTTGGAAGAAATTTAAACAGCGTTTAGGTTTCTCAAGATTTAAAAATTAAATTTGGAAGTTTTTAAAGGACTTCTAATCTATTTAAAATTAAAATAATTTAACTTCTAATGTAAAAAGTCTTAAGTTTAAAAAATTTTAATCGGTCAAGTTTCAATGTTTCTAGCTTATAATTGGTTAAAATATTATAATTTTGACCTCTACAAGTTGCAAAAGTGAAAAATTCAAGAGTTCTAGTTTTAGTGCTTTAATTTGCAGTTCATTTTTTGATAATTCAAATAGAAAAATGTTTAGCTTTAAAGTTTGAATTTCTAAATTTCATTAACCGTAAAAAATATTTGTGAACGGGAAATGACCGGGATTTTTTTTCTTGTATTACAACGACCACCCTGAATAAATGTTTGCGGTTAGCGGCAGCTATGAAGATGTTACTTTTATTTGACCTGGAGAATTGAAAAACTTGACCAAGAAAAATCGAGAAATGCCCGAAAATTTGCACTCATCCGCTGAATCACCACCCTGATCATTGATTGTAGGCTGTCAAGTCTACTTAATTTATTAATTTTTTACTTTTCAGTCCAAGCCAATAATTTGGGCAAATCAAACGAGGTGGACCAATCTCACACAGGATGCAAGAAATACCAGTGAGAGTTCTGATTCTGAAATCGATGACATTCCCGTTTCACTTTCCGACGTATCGAACACCACTCTGAAGCAGAATAATATAACGAAAACAGAATACGATACCCATCAGTATTACAATAGTTCATTTATGGTTGACAAATCAGCCTGGGAAAAATATTGGGTGAACATGTCCAAACATCCGGATTTGCAGGTCAACGAACTACTTAGTCAGAGTCACAGAAGAGCTGCAGTTAGTATATTTATAATTTTTTCTCTCTCTTCTAACAGTTTTTTTCTGTTTCTAATTTGTTGAAACTTTTTTGTTCAGACTGTCAAGCTAAAGTTCGACTTTCCGTTTTATGGACATAAAGTGCGCAATATCACCATCGCTACTGGAGGGTTTTTGTATACAGGAGAGTATGTACACAGTTGGCTCGCAGCGACTCAATATATAGCACCATTGATGGCCAATTTTGACTTGAGACTGTCCAACAGTAGTTATGTCAAATATGCAGATAACTGTAAGTAATGAGGGTGGCCTGGGCTAGAAACAGGCAGGGATTTGGGAAAAAGGGCAGAAATCAAGGAGTTTCTTCAAGAAGCACTTAAAATGACTTTAAAGAATAATCAATTTTAGTAACTTTTTAAAAATAAAGTCACCAGAGTCACTGTTTTGAATAAGAGAATCGCTTTAGTCGCTTTTTTAAATGAATTAACCCATGGACTATTGAATTTAGATCTATACCTATTTCCGCATTTTTTGGAATCCGTTTAAAATGTTTTAGAGTATTTTAAAAGATTGTAAGAAATTTTTAATATATTTTAATAATTAAAGTAATTTGAAAGGGCTTTTTAATAATTTAGGCATTTTTTTTTGATTCGAAGGAAATTTCAAGAGTTTTGAAATGTTTCAAGCGAATATATATAAAAGATTGCAAAGGATTAGAAATATTTTAGGGTATTTAAAAAGATTCCAAGGAACTTTGGATAGTTTTCAATAATATGAAGATATTTCAAAGGGTTTCAAGATATTAGGGTATTTTTAAAAAATTACAGGGAGTTATTAAGAGCTTTAACAAGTTTCAAAGGATTTTAAAAGTGTTTCCAGCAATTACCAAGTATTTGAAAGATTTAAAAAAATGTTAATAGAGATTTAAAAAATTGCTTAGAAAGTTAGAAGGTATAGAACGATTTTATTGGACCCATAAGGTTTAAAGATTTTAATAATTTTAAGGAATATGAAATATTTTACATTTTTTTCACAAGTTAAGGGATTGTAGGATATTTTAAAAAGAATCCTAGGATTTTTCAGTTTGTTGTCATAATTCGTAGGGATTTAAAAGAATTTTTAATGTATTAGGGCATTTTTAGAGATTCCAAGAAATTGTTATTATATTTCAATAATTAGAAGAAATTTCAATAGAGCTTAAAGATTTTAAAGTATTTTAAATATTCAAGGGAATTTTCAAGAGTTCTAAATAGTTTCAAGAGGTTGAAAAAGATTTCAAAAGATTTAGAGTATCATAGAGTATTTTTAATATATTTTAATGATTTGAAATTATCTCACTGGAAGATTAAAAAACGAGTGTATTTAAAAATTCCCATGAATTTTCAAAAGCGATAAAAATTTGTAAGAGATTTACAAATTTTCGAGGAATTTCCAAAGATTTAAAGAATTTTAAGGGCTTCAAAAACATTTACATAGGCTTTTAAATAATCCTCTAGAATTTCGGAATGTATGGAACGATTTTATAGTACCTTTAATATTTAAAGATTTATTTAAAGTTTCCAAATGCTTTTATAAGATTTTTAAATATTTCAATAATTTCTAAGGGATTTTACAAGCTCTCAACTTATTTAATTCAATTTTCCGGGATTTCGGGAATTTGAAATTTAATGATATTTTAGTGAATTGCAAAGAGTTTATTCAACAAAAAAAAATATAAGTTTCGTAGGATTTTAAATATTTTTAAATATTTTAAGCTAAATATTTCCGAGGATTTGATATTCTTCAGATTTTTGGATATTTAAAAAGATTCAAAATAATTTTCAACTGATTTCAATAATTTGAAAGGATTGCAACAAATTTAGAAAAATTTGATATGTCTTATTTCAATAATTTGAAGTAATTTCATGGAATTGAATAAAATTTAGGGTAGTTTTAAAAGTTTCAAGGAATTTTCCAGAGCTCTAAAAAGTTTCAAGAAATTCAAAGATTTTCAAATGATTTTAAAGGACTTCAAATATTTTATAGTATTTAAAAATATTCCTAGGAATTTTTAATTGATTTCAATAATTTGAAAGTATTTCAAGTAAAATGGAAAAATGTTAGTGTATTTCCAAGAATTCTACGGAATTTTAAAAAGCTTTTAACAATTTCAAGGGTATTCCAAGGATTTGAATAATTTTTAAGAAATTTAACAAAAATGTCATGGCGTTTTAAAGAATATCTTAGAATTTTTGAAGATATAGAACTTATTAAGTTGTAACATTCATTTCTTCGGTTAAGAATTGTACTATTTTGTTTAAATTAAATTATTTTTACTGAAATTCTTACTTCTTTTTTATATTCGTCTTTCTGCTTGGAAAATTAATCTTCTCGGATTAAAGTTTGTCTTTTTAATATTCAAATTCATATCTTTTGTCATTAATTTCATATATTTCGGTTGTAATAACTGCTATTACATTTTTTATTGAGAATTCATATTTTTAGATTCAAATATCAAGTATTTTTTTTAAATCCAACTATCTTGTTTAAAAGTATTATTTTTTCAAAAATTCCACTGTTTTGTTGAATATTTGTCTCTTTTGACAAAAAACTCATCCTTTTTTATTGAAAATTCATCTCTTTTTTTGTTAAAAATTCGTTTGTTTGGTTAGAAATTTATTTCTTTTGTTGAAAATTTTACTATTTGGTTTAAATTTAGTTATTTTTACGGAAATTCTAACTTATTTTTTATATTCGTCTTTCTTTTTCGAAAATTAATCTTCTCGGATTAAAGTTCGTCCTTTTGGTTTTAAAATTCGTCTCTTTTGTTATAAATTCCATATCTTTCGGTTCTAATGTCAACTATTACATTTTTAATGGGAATTCATATTTTTAGGTTGAAAAATCAAGTCTTTTTTTAAAAATCCAACTATTTTGTTGAAAATTAATTTCTTTTGCTTTAACGCTCGACTGCGTGGTTTTTTTTTGAAAATACAATTGCTTGTGGTTGAAAAGTAGTCTGTTGTGGTTAAAAATTTGACAGTTTGGTTGCAAAGTAAAGTTTGTTTTGTTGAAAATTTTACTATTTTGTTGAAAAATCATATTTTTTTTAAATTTTCACTGGTTTGTTGAACATTTGTCTATTTTCACAAAAAGTTCATACTTTTTTTCATTGAAAATTTTTTTTTTGTTTTAATAATTTTATCAATTCGTATTTTTCGCTTAATTCAACTATTTTGTTGAACATTCCAGTACTTTGTTAAAAAGTCGTCGGCTTTGGTCGAGAATTCAATTAAACTCCTCTGAAAGTTTATTCTTTATGGATTAAAAGTTCATATTTTATCGTAGAAACGTTATCTTTCTTTTTGGGTTAAAATAAATAAATAAATATGCTTTTAAATTTTAATCTGAAATTATTTTATTTCAGTTGTAAAAGATTCTGTCTTAAAAATACCACAAGCCTAAAATTCTTGTCTTTGAATCCTAATGCCCAAGGAAAAGTCAGAAAATTTTGAAAATGAAGTTTTTTAACTATCCTGTAGTACTTGATTCTTTTTGACGACCATCAATTAAGAATGTTATTTTCAAATCTCATTTGAAATTATTTGCAGCCACTTCATTCACGGTCGAATGGGAAAAGGTCGTTCTTCACGATAAACCCGAGGATGGGGCTTTCACGTTTCAAGCGACACTACACCAAAACGGCGACATCGTATTCGTCTATACCGCTATACCACTTGTTGCGGAAAATATCACAGACACGCTGCATCCAGTCAAGGTTGGCTTGAGTGACGCTTACATCATGGATAGAACTGTCTTCTGTGAGTTTTTTCAACAAGTATTTTCATTTATCAGGGAGGCGACTTGACCGGGAATTTTATTGACTGGAAAAAAGCCGAGTAATGACCGGGAATTTATTTTAAAAACCGTCAATTGACTTCAGATCGCAGTAAAATTCAAGTTTTTATTATTTTAATCATTTTTCTCAATTTAGAAAAGTGATTTTCAAGGTTTAACTATTCCAGTAGAAAATTTAACAATTTTTTCCCCTGAAAATTCGTTTTTTTTATTTATTTATTAAGAATTAGATAGTTACTTTGTTGAAAGTTAAACTCTTTGGTTTAAAATTAATTTTTTTGGTTGAAGATTTATTATTTTAATTAAAAATTGATTTCTAGCTATTTGATTGAAAAAATTTTTTTTCCCAAAAATTTAATTTTTACAAACTTTTTTCTTTTTTGATTAATAATTATTATTTGTTTCAAGTGAAGATGTAAATATATTATTAATATTTAATGATTGAATTTTTGGTTAAAAAATTATATTTTTTAGCTGAAAATTCGTCTTTTTTGGTTGAACTTTGTGGAAAATTCGTATTTTTGTGTAGAAAATTTATCTTTATGAATAAAAATGCATCTTTTTGATAGTTATAAAATTCACTTACTAAAGTTGAAGATTCATAGTTTTAGCTGAAATTCATCAGCTTGGTTGAAAAATAATTTCTCCAACTGAAAATTTAACATTTTGGCTGAAAAATTGTCTTTTTTAATTGAAAATATAACTCATTCGTTGAAAATTCACGTATTCCATTAAATATCGATTTTTTTGAAGAAACTGATCTTTTTCTTTAAAAGTTGATCTTCTCGTTTAAAAATTCTTCTTTTCGGTTAAAAATGCAAGTATTCCAGTTAAATGATTATTATTTTAGTTCAATTTTTTTTAAGTTGGGAATAAAATTTACAACTCTTTTTGTTTAAAATTAATTTTTTTATGAAGATTCATTATTTTAATTAAAAACTTTTTTTTTGAAAAATGAGCTATTTAATTGAAAAACTGTTGTTTCTTTGGGTGAAAAGGGAGTTTTTGCCGAATTATATTAATATTCAATGAAGATGTAACTATATTATTAAAATTTAATTATTCAATTTTTGGTTGAAAAATGATTTTTTTAGTTGGAAATTCAAGTATTTGGTTGAAAATCGATATTTTTTTATTTGAAAATTAAACTATTTGTTGGAAGATTTATGTACTTCGTGGAAACTTTGTATTTTTTTTAGAAAATTTATCTTTATGATTAAAAATTCTTCTTTTTAGTAGGCATAAAATTCACCTGTTCCAGTTGAAGATTCATAATTTTAGTTGAAATTCATCAGCTTGGTTGAAAATTAATTTCTCTAACTGAAAATTTAACCATTACATTTTTGGCTAAAAATCGATTTTTTCTTGTTTAAAATTCAACAGTTTTGCTGAAAATTTGTTTTTTTGAATTGAAAATTTAACTCATTCGTTGAATCTCTTTGTTTAAAAATTTTATTTTCGGTGAAAAATTCAAGTATTCCTGTTGAGTAATTAGCATTTTAGTTCAAAAATTATATTTTAGGTTAGAAATAAAATTACTTCGTTGAAAGTTACACTCTTTTGTTAATTTTTTTTTTATTATGAAGATTCATTATTTTATTGAAAAATTTTTTTTTGAAAGACGAGGTATTTGATTGAAAAATTGTTGTTTCTTTGGATGAAAAGCGATTTTTTGCTAAAAATTAAACTTTTTTTTGAACATTTGTTTCTGTTTTGTTTGAAATTTGTTTTTTAACTGAAAACGTAACTATTATTCCAGCAGAATATTCCATAATTTTAGTTTGAAAGTCATGTCTTTGGTTAACCATTCATTTTTGGACTAAAAATCTAATTATTCAATTTTTGGTTGAGAAATCATCTTTTTTAGTAGAAAATTTTTCTTTTTTCGCTGAACATTGGTGTTTTTACATAAACCGTAATTATCGCAGTTTTGGTTCAAAGTTTAAATTTCGTATTAAAAATTAATTTTGTTTGATTAAAAATTCAACTATTTTAATTTAAGATTCATTGTTTTAGTTATAGAAACTCATATTTGTGGTTTAAAATTCAATTATTCCTGTTAAAGATTCATAATTTTAGTTGAAAATTTATCATTTTTGTTTAAAATTCAACTGTTGCAGTGGAAGATTTATAATTTTATATGAAAATTCATTTATTTTGTAATTTGTTGCTTTATTTAAACTGTGTAGAGGGGTCAGACAAGTGCAAAAAAATTTAGTAAATAAGTTTTAGGCCTCTTCTTGACATTAGAATAGTTTCAGATAAAAAAGATTAAAAAATAAAGAACGTGATATTTTGACTATTTTACTACAAAATTAATGTCTCGGCGGTAAATTGTTATTAAGAAAAAATATTTCTGGGGTTAACTCTTTATATTATAGTCCTTTAAAAGCAATTTCTTTTGTATGAATCGGATTCAAAAAACATTGACTTTATCACCTCATAATGACGTAATTTGAAAAGGCGAAATTTGGAATAAAATTGAATTATGTATAAGAAAAAAGTCCTTTTATTATCAAAATATTTATTTATACAATATAAAAAGTGTAAAAACAATTGAACAATGTTTAAAAATTATTTGAACAAAATACAGAAAAAGTCTATTTGCATTTAGAGCAAATATGTTGACGATGGTCGTCACACACTGCTCGTTTGTAAAAGGAGCAACACCAGATTGTTCTTCTTTTATCTTTCGTATCACATGATGAGCAGAATCTTCTTTTACTATCTTCAAATTTAATTATACGTTCTTCAGTGTGATCGGGCAAATTTAGAAAAACTCGCATCTGAAATTTTTTGAAGCGTTGAAGCGTGGGAATTTCTAAACGGGCCAGTAGATGTGGCGTTACGAGGCTCATTGTCAGTTAATTTAGAATTAAATTTTTAACGGAAAATTTGACTATTCTAATTTTGATTGAAATTTCATATTTTTTAAAATGAAAATACAACTATTTGGTGTAAATTTAATACTTTTATGAAAAAATTGAACTATTTTTTTGAAAATTTATGTAATTTGTTAAAAAGTTGTCTTTTTTGTAGAAAGTTAATCTTATTGGTTGAATATTATTATTATTTTTTTTTATAAGTAGAAAATGTTTTTTTGTCAAAAATGCAACTGTTCGGCAGAACTTTAACAATTTTTAATTGAAATGTCGACTATTACATGTTTTGAGAGAGAATTCGTCTCTCCGGGTTGAAAATTGAACTGTTTTCTAAAATATTCGTCTTCAAAACTTAAATATTTGATAGAAAATTCAAAATTATTTGTTTGAAAATTCATTCTTTCGTGTATAAACGCAGAGTTTCTACCCTACGTGGAAAACCTGGAAAATCTGAAATTGTCAGCGAATTTGTATATACCCGTACAAACCTGCAAATGTCAGGGAATTTTTTTGAAGTCAGAGAATTTTTTCAAGAGTGTGGGGTAAGAGCAACAATTCTAGGCACCTTAGATCTATTATTGGCACCTTAGCTCTATCATTGTATGTAAAAATGATAGTAGAATTAGATTATTTGAGACGAAACATGCTAAAAAAATGTATTATCTAGGAAACCAGAGCAGGGTGCCAAGAATTGGTGCTCTTACCCTAGTTATTTTTTTTTTAATTGCAATATTAAATGGAATAACACGCTCGTTTGTTTGAAATCAATTTTTTGACTGAAATTTCAGTTTATAAGTTTTTTCGAAGTGCAACTTAAACGGTTTTGTTAAAAATTTGTTTCTTGCTTTATGTTATTAAAAATTAATTTTCCTACTTAAAATTTTAAAATTTTAATATTTGGTTGAAAAATTATTTTTGGTTGAAAAATTTAACTCTTTGGTGTAAGTTAATATTCTGGGTTGAAAATAATTCTTTTTATGCAAATTCAACGATTTAAGTTGACAAATCATCATTTTAGTTGAAAATTCGTCGTTTTGGTTGAAAATGAATTTTTTAACTGAAAATTTAACTATTCTATTGTTATTTGATCATTTATATTTTTATTTAAAATTCAAGTGTTTTCAATCAAATTCGTCATCGCTGATAAAAACGATTCTTCTATTCCATTTTTGTTTGAAAATGGATCTTTTTTTGTTTGAAATTTAACTATTTGGTTGAAAATTTGTTTTATGTGTATTTGATAATGTGAATATTTTGTTGAACATTCATGTATTTTTAATTTTGGCTTTTAATTTATATTAATTAAATTTTTTTTACATTTATTTACTTTTAATTTTCGTGGTCACAAATTGAAGAAAATTCATCGTTTTGGTTAAAAATAAAAATACTTTGTTCAAAATTGAAATCTTTTCTAAAAAATTCATCTTTTTGCTCAAAATTAATTTATTTCATATAAAGATTGATCATTTTAGTTTAAAATAGTTTGGTTGAAAGTTTAACTGTTTAGTCGAAAGTGGGTCTTCTTTAATTGATAATTCAACTTTTTTGTTAAAAATTCATATATTTAATTTAAAAATGGTCTTTCTTGCTAGAAAATTAATTTTCCTGTTTGAACATTAATCGTCTTGTTTAAAAATCGATTTTTTATTGCTAAAAAATTCAAGTATTGCAATTAAATATTGATCATTTTAGTAATTAATTCATCTTTTTGGTTGCAAATAAAACTATTTGGTTAAAGGTTAAATTAAATTTTTGTTTAACTTTTTGTTAAAAAGTGATATTGTTTAGTACAAAATTTAGCTATTTGTTTGAAAATTGATATTTTTCAGTTGAAAATTCAACTGTTTGATTGAGAAATAATGAATTTTTTATGAAAAATCGTTTTTTTGTTGGAACCTTAATTCTTTGGTTTCAAAACTCGTTTAAAATTCCTTTATTTCGTTAAACAAAATTTTGTTTGTAGAAAGTTAATCTCCTTGATTGAAAATTCACCTTTTTTTTTTTGAAAATTCCAGTGTTTTGGTATTTTTCAAATGTTCACGCAAAAGTTTTTCTATTTATTACAAAATTAAACATTTGGTAGAAAATAAATCTTATTTTTTTAAAATGCATCCGTTTGGATTTTGGATTCAAAAAATTATATTTTTTTATGAATTCAAATTCAAAATTAACTAATACATTCTACGTTGTGAATTCGTCTTTTTTAGCAATAAATTCAATGATTTTATTAAAAATAAAATATATTACGACTTGTAATCTTAGGATTTTAAAGCGTTTCGTATTGAATTCAGTAGAGTATGAGTAGGTAAGAGCAGATAGAATATATAATTTAAATACAAATTTTCAATGAATCTGGATTATCATCAGAGAGTAACAGAAATTCTTAAAGTATCTTTGTACTAGATGGAACTATGAATGAATCATTTTTTAAATTAATTTTTTTCATGAAAAAAGATCTCTGCTCCTCTGAGAATCGAACCACAGAACTTCAAGAGATTCTGAAGTATTTCTGAAAAAGGATTCTTCTTTCGATCTCTCTAGTAGCTTGAGGGAAAAACACCCGACTAGCAATCGAAATTTCTGTTGTTCGATTCTCAGCGGAACAAAAGAGAAGATTTTTTTTCAGAAAAAAATTTAATTTTAAATAAAAAAATAAAATTTAAATAAAAAAATTTTCTAACTACTGCCGTTTTTAGTTGTTCGCAGGAAAACCATCTACGAATATCATCGAGTTAACTTCAATCTTCAAGATATTAAGAATAATACGGTAATATACTTGACGGCATTGCCCACGTGTCTGGAAATGGAAAATTGCAACGATTGCGTCACGAAAGTAACAGAATTCGACTGCAAGTGGTGTCCTGAACTACAGCAATGTAGCACAGGAATTTCCCGATCTAAACAGGATTGGCTGTTGAAGGGTTGCGATAGGAAAAATATTAAGAAAGAAGCCGGTTGCCCGGCGAAGACCACGTCTTACAAAGACCATCTTGATCCTCGAGGACATGAAGGACATATTACGAGAGACGAGGAATTGTCAGCGAGTGTAGAACCAAGTCAGCATTCAGGACCTGCGGCAGATCCTCTAGAACATGGTATGTTTTTCAATTTTTATTCATATTAAACGTCACCAGCTAGTTGAATATTTGCAGTACAGAACTAGATAACCAATAAAAAAAATCGGAATTTTTCAGGAGAGCGAAATAACTTCCTGTAAAATGGTAATGACCATTTAAAGATAAAACAAAAGTTTACTTACGAGGTGAAGTGTTTCTCAATTGGTGACAAAAAAGTATAATAAAAAAAATGTATTCAGAAATAGAGAAATAGAATATGTAAGTTAACAAATTGAAGGTGACAGGAACCTAAAATTGCTTGTGAAGATCATCTTTTGGTTGGAAACGAGAGGCTGAATAAGAATAAAAAAAGTTTCTGTTCCGGGAAAATAAAGATTTAGAGTGATAGTATCGGACTGTAACCAAATTTTTTTCTCTAATAGATCTATAAAAAGAAGAGGTAAAATAAAAAAAATTAAATTAAAAGAATTTAAGTGAAAATAAACTTTAGAAAAGTGGCGTTTTCTGGAAAATGAAGATTTTAGTAATACTTTGTGCTGAAAAAGTGGCAAATAGTTTTATTTAATGGATTTTCTTTTAAAAAAAACAATTCTTTAATTATTTTACTCTATAGTACAGAGTCTGTTATTTGATTTTTAATTACCTATCGTTTTATTTCTATATTAAAAATTAGATTTCGAACAAATCCTTTTAACACAACATGTATTTAATTTTTTAAGAATTTTTTATGCAAGAAGCCCATTTTCGGAAATAGTTTTCGTTACCTTCTTCTCCTGTTTTCGTTTAAATGCGAACTGATTTAATAGAACGCAATGAGAAAATCCAAGTATTTCTGGTAAAAAGTTAATTATTTGCTTTCAAAAGTATGCTATTATATTTTTTAGTCTAGAATTCATCCTTTTTGTAATTCAATTATTTAGTTCAAAATTTAATTATTTAGTGGAAAATATAACTAATCTGTTCAGAAGTCATCTTTTTGAATCGAAAATTCAACTGTTTTGCTGAAGATTTGACTTTTTGTATAGAAAATCGTCCTTTTTTATTAAAAATTGAACTTTTTGGTAGAAATGTTATCTTTTTTGTTAAAAAAAAGGTTTTTGTTAAAATCTCATCTTTCTGGATTGAAAATTTCATTTTTTGGTTGAAAATGCAATTATTTTTGGTTAAATTTTAATCTTTTTAGTTTAAAAATTTCAACTATTTGGTTGTAAATTCATTTTTTAATGTTGAGAATTCAACTGTTTAGTTAAAAATGATCTTTTTTGTTGAAAATTCATATTTTTGGGTTGAAAAATTAACTGTTGAAAATTTAACTGTTTTGATTAAAAGGTCCACTATTTGTTTAAAATGACCGTTTTGTTAAAAATTAATATTTTAGGGTTAAATTATTAGCTTGGAAATTAACTATTTTGTTAAAAAGTAATATTTTTTTTGTGAAAATATTCAAACTATTTTGTGAAACATTCGTGTTCTTAGATAGAAAATTCGTCTTTTTGAATTTAAAATTCATCTTTTATGGTAGAAAAATCATCTTTCATAGTTTAAAATTAACGTTTTTGTTTAAATTGTTGATCCTAGTTTTTTGTTGTTTTTGTTTAAAATTGACCTTTTCGCAATTAAAAGTCTATACTTATATTTTGGATTAAAAACTATTATTATTTGCTTGAAAATATAATTTTTTTTTAAATTGAACAATTCAATTCAACTATTATGCGTAAAATAAATTTGTTGTTGAAAAGTCATATTTTTTGGTCGAAAATTCAACGTCTTGGTTGAAGATTAACTTTTTTTTGAAAATACCTCTTTTTTTAATTCACATTTGTCAATTGGAAATCTTTTTTGTAGTTACAAATTCAAATGCTTGGTTGAAACATACCTTTTTTTGTTAAACTTTATATTATTGGTTTAAAAATTAAACTGTTTTGTAGAAACTTAGTCTTTCTGGCTTAAAAAATCAACAAATAAGTTAAAAATGTTTCTTTTATGGAATAAAACTCATCTCTCTTATTTTTAAAAATAAACTTTTTTAATAATCTTTTCGGGTTTATAAGTCTAAAATAATTTTTCTGCTTACAAATTATTATTTTTTGGTTGAAAATTCAGCTGTTTTGTGGTAAATTTGTCTTTTCGGATTAAAAAATCAACTATTTTAATTCAAAATAGGTTTTTTGGATTGAAAATTGAACCAAAATAATTAAAAGTTTCATTATTTGGTTGAAAATTAGTTTTGTTGTTAGAAATTTACCTTTTGACTAAAAAATTTAAAAGTGTTGTTAGAAAATTATTCATTTTCTTGAAAATTAACTCTTTTGCTACAAATTTGTCTTTTTCGATAGATTATTTAACTTCTTAGTGTAAAATGCATCTATGTAAGTTGAAAATTTATGTTTTTTAGTTATAAATTATTTTCTCTGGTTAAAAATATAACTATATGGTTGAAAATTAACTTTTTTGTTAGAAATTTATATTTTTGGAATAAAAATCTACTTTTTTGTAATAAATATATCTTTTTGACTTAAAAATTCAATAATCTTGTTGAAAATAAACTTTTTAGCTGATAATCCATTTTCGGGTTGAAAATTTAATTGTTTTTGTAAAAAATTCAATTTTTTTCTCTTCGAAAATGGATCTCTTTTCGTTGACGATGCGACTGTTTTTTTGAAAATTCTTCTTTCTTGGTTGTAATATCAATTATTAGGGGTTTCGTTGAGAATTCCTATTTTTTGTGGTTGGGAGTTTTTTTAAATGAAAATTTATCTTATTTTGTTAAAAATTAATCTATTTGTTTCAAATTGAATTCATTATGGTACTTAAATTAATTTTTTAAATGTTTTTTTATTATTTCTCTATTATAGTGAAAAATTAGCCTACTTCCCATTTTTTGAGAAC
>JAAAKG020195017.1:0-16114 GCA_010014905.2 Druon quercuslanigerum
TATTCCAAATTAATTTTTTAAAACTGAGCTTTAGAAGAAGTTTTCTAGATTTTTTTAAAACGAAAAATCGTTAAGTTTTGCTGAACAACTGAACTAGGTAAATGTAAAGAAACACTTTTTCAAAGAAAAAAATTAATATCTAGAGTTAAATAATCTTTTTTTAACTTAATTTCTTTAACTTAAAATCAAATTATTCCAGTTAAGGATTAATTACTTTAATTGCAAACATTCTTTAACTGAAAATTCTTTTTTTTTTGGTTGAGAATGAATTATTTTTTGTCAAAAACGCTGTTTAGGTTGAAAATTAATCTATTTTGGTTAAGTATTCACCTGTTTTGTTTAAAAATTATCTTTTGTATCTTGATTGAATTTAATTGTTTGTTATATAAATAAAAATCTTTTTTTTGTTAAATATCAATTATTACATTTTTCGTTGTGACTGCATCCCTTTTGCTTGGAAATTGAACTATTTAGTTACATTTCATCGTTAAAAATTAATTTTAGAGTTAAAAATTTAACTAATTTATTGAAAATACACGTTTTTAATAAAAGATTCATAATTCTAGTTAAAAATTATTTTATTTAGTTTCATATTCTTTTTTTTTATTTTAAAATTTATCTCTTTTGGTAGATGTTCTATTTTATTTTTTTTAGTTGAAAATATTTACCTTCAAAATACAATTGTTTGGTTGTCAATTAATATGTTTTGGTTGAGCATTCAATAATTTTGTTCAACATTAATTTTTCTTATTGAACTAAGCTAATTAGTTGAAAATTTATAATTTTTAGTAAAAATTCAACTATTTGGTTGAAATTCGTATTTTTTCATTGAAATTAGCTATTTCTATGAAAGGTTATATTTTTTAGTTGAAAATTCAACTATTTGGTAGAAAATTCGTTTTTTTTGTATTACATTCAATTGTTTTTTATTTAAAATTAAAATACTTTGTGTTGATATATTAAGTATTAAATTTTTTTTCAAAGATTCATCCTTTTTGCTTGAAAATTAAGTTATATGGTTGAATTACTTTGCCAAAAAATCATTTTTATTATTTAAAATTTAAATTGCAAATTTACTTCTTTTGTTATCGAAAATTAATCTTTTTAAGTTAAAATTGATTATGTTATTTGTGTCTAAAAATTAAACTATCTGGTTAAAAATTCGTATTTTGTGGTAGAAAAATTATCTTCTTGGTTAAAAATATAACTATTTTATTAAAAATTCGTTTTTTTTTGTTGTTATAAATTAATATTTTTACCTGAGTTCTTTTTAAATTTTTGATTAAAAATTAATATTCATCATTTTATAGAAAATTTGTTTTTCTTTTGGTTATATTTTTTTTCAATGGAAACTTAAATATACAATTTCGCGTTGAAAATTGATCTTTCTTAATAGAGAATTGAACTATTCGTTTTAAAATTTATCTTCTTTGTTGAAAATTCATTTCAGTTTTAAAAGTTTAACTATTTTTTTGAAAAATATCCTGTTTTAACTTGATTTTCTCAAATGAGAATTTAAATATTTTATTTTTCGATAAAAATTGAACTTTTTTTATTTTTTTAAATGAAAATTTAATTTCTCTTTGGCTATAAATTGAACTATTTCGTAAATTTTTTTAAAATCATTTTTTGTTCACAAAATTTAATTATTCCATTTTTTTATTTAAAAATTATATAATGTAACTAAATTGTTGTGAATAAATATTCTTTGTTGAAGATTCAACTGTTAAATAAAGATTAATTTTAATTAAACGAGTCTAACAAATTTAAAACAAAAAAAAATCGAGAGCCACAGAGATTTATAGAAAAATATAAGAGAAAATTTAAATTTTTGTCCTATCCTAAAATTCAAAATTTTCCACTTATTTCCCGGCCCGCAAAAAATTTTCATCGTCACTGATATTTAAAAAATTGAACTCTTAAAGGTAAAAATGTTGTCATTTTATTCAATATAAGCTGTTCCACAAATTAAAGCCACTCTTTTGAATTTTAAACTTTTAAAGTGAAAGTTTAAACAAATTTTAATTCAGAAATATTTATTCAATTAATTAGAGATCCTAAAAATTTTTAATTGATCAATATTATAATAAAAGCCATTAAATTGAAATTTTTTGAAATTTTAGCATTTATAAACTTGAAAATTATAAAATTTTTCGATAAAAAATACAAACTCACAATTAAACATTTTGTTAAATGAGAAATTTTTATATTTTTACAAAAAAAAATTACAATTCAAATTCTACACTTTCACTTACAAATTAATTTTTTTTAAATATAACAATTGAAATTGTAACGTTCTAAGTATAAAATTTATTATACTGAAATTTGAACGAATTTAAACTTTATATTTCAAAAAATTCAGTTACAAATTGTTGAGTTTGAATTTTTTGTAAATACAAAGTTTAGATTCAAATTAATGTTATTTTAAACCTTAACGTATGCAAATTGTTTACCTTTGAACAGATTCAGAAACGTCTTAAAATATTTTTTTATCAAGAAGATGCTTTACATGTTAACTGATTTTTTTCATAAATTAAAAACTTAACAACTAAACTCAACAATTTGTCTTTTTCTATATTATATTTATGAATAATTTACTAAAAACAATATTTTTCTGTATATTTTTAGATTTCGAAAAAATTGGCCCGAAAATTTAAAAGAGCTTTAACTAAAAAAAAAATGTTTTCATACCTGCGCTAACTTCGATTAAAAGTTCATAATGTTTAAGTATCTCAGTTTACTTTTCTATCTTCACTTCCGGTAACGAAATCAACCATTGTGACATGAGAGGCAACAACTTCGACTACAATTGTCCAACCATCGTTTTCTGCTAATCAACGGCAATTTCTACATTATTTCAAATAAAAACTGTCTCTATCGAATAGAACCATCTATTAAATTTAAGAATTTCGTATCAACTTTTAAAACCAAAATCCTAATTTAAAAAATTAATATAAATATAAATATAAATATAAATATAAATATACTCATTAATAACAAAAAATGTATTTTTATAATTATTTATATATATTATGATGCGGAGATGATGAAATAATATCGAAGGTCAAACGTTGGCAATTAAAAAATTGAAGCGATATTTTAAAGGAAACAAAGATTAATTATGACTTAAATCTAAAGAGTGGAAGGCGATAATAAAAAGTACAAATTTTATAGCGATTTTAGGCAAGAATATAAACTGATGTAAATTAGAGACTCACGTGCAACCTTCAACTTTTGTTAATGAGGAGATGGTCGAGGAGATGGGTAATCTCAATCCGAGATAAACTCGCGATTATAAACTTACACACATACCTACTATACCTGTAATTATACCTGACATTAAGATCAAAAGAGAACTCACGACCAAGTGAGAATATTAAAATGCCTGTTGTAAAAGAGATGCAACCAGTGTTAGGTAAGTGACTAGATAAAGTAACTAGTTGCATTTATTACATAAAGTAACATCAAGATATCTAAACAGTTACTTTTTTCACTTTCTTCATTTTATAATTTGAAAATCGAAATAAATAGGATGATAATTCAGAAAGACTTGATCTAAAAAGAAATAGACATTAAAGGTTAAAGCACCGACAACTGTAATTTTGGGATTGTGAATTCTCTTTTGTTAAAGCTCTTTGAGCTTTAACGAACACATTCTCATAACGATTTTTCGGTCTGGGATTGCTTATTTAGATATTGCAAAATAAAGTACAAATTGAATTTATCATGATGATATTAATATTTGTTCCTTAATTTGCATTAATTTTTTTGTAGCTACTCTGAAAAATGTATTTCATTTCAATAAATTTATATTATTACCATAAATAATATTTATTGGTATTAAAACCGATATTTTTTCATTATCTTTTTTTCGCCATTAAAAAATTTGCGCATCCTATAAAAAAAATGTTATTCTACATTTCATTGCAACTTGAGTCGTTTTATCATAATTTTCTTTTACGATTTGAACAAAAAATACGTCGAATAAAATGTTATTGTAGCTTGTGTCATCTTTCCAAAAAATTATTTTTTTAAATCCTAAATGTATTTTTACAACAAAAGTTCGTACAAAATTTTTAAATCTTTTTATGTCATACGTTAAACAATTTTTATCTTTTTTTTCTTGTGTGGTTTTTTCAAAAATTTTTATTTGTCATTTTTCATGCTATTTTTTGCGAATAAAACAATAATTACGAATCCTATCAAAAAGTGATTGCCGAAGAACGTCGTAGATTATTATGAAAATATTATAGAGTGTTCAAAAGGCAACATTTTTCTCCTCTTGACTCTACTTTATATCGATCGTTTTTTTTTTATCAAAATTTTAATTTTCGTTAATTTCGTTTTTTAACCAAAAAAGATGAAATTTTTTTTACCACACGAAATGAATTTTCAATGGGAACATTTTTTAACCAAAAAGTTTGCCTTTCTCCCAAAATAATTCAATTTTTTAACAAAATAAATTAATTTTCACCAAATGGTTGAATATTCATACCGAAGATATTAATTTTTAACCAAAAAGGTTATTTTCAACCAAATTGTCAAATTTTCTACAATTTTTCAGTTAAAGAGATGAATTTTCTACAAAAGAGTGAAATTGTCGGAAAAAATTAATTTCCAACAAAATAATTAAATTTTATATCAAAATATTTGAATTTTATATTAGAAAAAAGAATTTTAAACAAAATAGTTAAGTTATCAACCCAAGAAATGACTTTTCAACTTAAATGATAAATCTTCAACCAAACAATTAATTTTTAACAAAGTAGTTCGACTTAAATTTTTAACCAGAATTTTTTTTTACCATAAGAAATGCATTTCCAAAGCAAAAAGAAAATTTTTTAACTAAATATTTCAATTTCAAAAACTGGAAATATGAATTTTTAACCAAAATTTTTCTTTTTTGAAATAAACTAGTTAACCTTTTTACCAAGATATTGCTATTTTTGATAAAATACATGAATTTTAAACCAAAATAGATGAATTCTTAACAATAAATATTATATTTGATATTATTTTACCCAAAACATTTTTTACTTGAAATCAAAGATTTTCAAACCGAAAATATAAATTTTCAACAAAAATAAAAAAAAAAATAAATAAAATAACTTTTAACCAAATAGTCAACTGTTTAAAAAAATACACAAATTTTTAACCGGATGCTTTAATTTTTAAACCGAAAATATTAAATTTAAACAAAAAAATTTAGACAAAAGAGTTAAATTGCCAACAAAAAAATTAATTTTAAATCAAAAAGTTGAATTTTCTACCCGGAATAACAAATTTTAAACAATATAGTTAAATTTTAAACAAAAGAATTGTTCAAAGAAATCTTATACAGAAAACATAAATTTTTTAAAGAAATAGCTGGATTTTTATGAAATAGATGAATTTTCAAACTTAAAATAAGAACTTTGAATCAAAATTTTTTTTTTAATGAACAAGTTGAAATTTCTACCAAAATAATTGGATTTGTAACAAAAAATTTGAATTTCTAACACAAATGGAGGAATTTCCAACGAAAAATATAATAGTTGATATTATCTCAATAAAAAAAAGTTTTGATTTCAAATAAAACAAAGTTTAATTCAACTAAAAAAAAAAGAATTTTCAACAAAATAACTAAATCCTCAATCAAAAAATGAGATTCTTGTACCAAAATAGATAAATTTTAAAACAAAAGAAGAAAAAAATGTCCACTAATTTATTGAATTTTTAAACTAAAAAAAAAAAAGAATTTTCCACAAAAAATTTGTATTTTCAAACCGGAAATATAAATTTTCAACAAAAAAGTTACTTTTCAACCAAATAGACGATTTTATAACATTTTCAAACTAAAAAGACACATTTCAGAGAAAAGAGTTAAATTTCTAACAAAAAAGTTAGCTTTTAATCAAAAAGTTGACTTTTCTGCCCGAAAAAATAAATTTAAAACAATATAGTTAAATTTTGAACCAAAGAATTTTTCAAAGAAATTTTATCCAGAAAAGATAAATTTTTTAATGAAATAGCTGATGCAACTACAGAAATATTTTTATGAAATAGATGAATTTTTAAACTGAAAATATGAACATTGAATCAAAATTTTCTTTATTTTTTAATGAACAAGTTCAAATTTATACCAAGATAATTAAATTTGTAACAAATAATTTACATTTCTAATAAAAATGGAGGAATTTACAACAAAAAATATAATAGTTGATAATATTTAACAAAAAAATATTTTAATTTAAAATCAAACAAAGTGTAATTTAACGACAAAAAAGAATTTCCAACAAAATAGCTGAATCCTCAATTAATTCAAATTAATTTTTTATAAAAAAAGTTGAGAATTTTTAATAAAAAAATAAGATTCTTCTACCAAAAGAGATAAATTTAAAAAAAACAAGAAAAAAATGTCCACTAATTTATTGAATTTTCAAACTAAAAAAAAAAGAATTTACCACAAAAAAGTTGCATTTTGAAACCGGAAATATACCGGTAAAACCCGGTAGTCAAATTTTTAACCAAAACGTATAAATTCTCAAGGAAAAAAAATAATAGTTGATATTATTTCAACAAAAAAATATTTTTTATTTTAAATCAATCTCAGTTGAAAAAATCATAACTTTGCAGTAACTTAGTTATTTGTAAGAATTTACTACTCAATGCTGGAAGTTCTTAATTTATTACTAAAAATAAATTTATAATAATTCCTCTTAATTTAACAAAAAAATAATGTAAAAATGTTTTATTATTAAAAATTTTGTTTCCCCTTTACTATATTTCAAGCTTACTCGTTTTAAAACCTATTATCTGTTCCGACTCTTAAAAACTTAATTTTAATTTAAAATTTTTTTCATTGTTATCAATATTTAAGCAGACTCTTGCCATTTCCGTAGAATTTATTTGTAATAATAAACTCCTCCTGAGTCGCCTCACGCCGATAAAAACGGCATAACAAGACAAGACGGAAATACGTGCGAACTGTCCATAAACGAAACGATTTTTTTTTTGCAATCTGAAAGTGAGAAACTGAAGATTACGATTTTAATTAAAATTTTCTCTCTGTGAAAGTTTGTTCTCGATGCTTTCAAATTCCTCTTAATTTGAACACATTTTCGGCTTTTTTCTAGGTTAATCTCATTTAGATTAATCAAAAAAATTCTTCAAGCACTTAAAAATATTACTTTACAATCTATAATCATTTTAAATCTTATTGAGCTACGGTTTCTTCAGAATTAATTACACACATGAATTGGGATGGAACATTTTGAATTTAGTCTAAATTTAGTTGACTCACGGAAAATAATTCAAGTATTTTTCAGGGTCGACAAAAATTGTACGGAACCGGTTTTTGCGTGGGTTATTCAGTGTCATCCAAATTTGAATATTAAAAAAAGCTCTCGGAAACACTAATTAAAAAATTCTTTCTATCTTAAACCAATATATTTATTATAATTAAACTCGAAAAAAATTAATCCTAAAATAATTTTACGTTTTATCTTCTTTTTGTAGAACGCCATTAAAGTATCAAAATTGATATACAAGCAAATTTAAATTTATAATTTATAGGGTCTAGACAAGCAATAAATCCGCGATAAGATATTTTATAAATCTGATCGATGAAAAAACTGGACACCTAAAACATGTTTACTTCTTAAACAAGAAATTAGGCATTCGCTTCGAATTGCAACAAAAACGTATTCAAAAATTTTCCTTTGTTTATAATGTTTTTCACAATTTTAGATAACAAATATTTAACGTATAGCAAAATAGATTATTTAGGAAAAAATTAGTAAGTTAAATTAATTTTATGGGGAAAAGTTGAAAGACTTTTTTTAATACCTGGAATAATGAATGCTCTAAAATTAAATATGTAATTAAGGTACTTGAGCCAAAAATGTTTGAAAAAAATATTTTTTAATGAAAAAAAGATTCAAACTTACGAAAAATATTTACTTTAATAATAGTTTTTGCAAATGAATTTTTTCTTGCTGTTAATTCTTATTAATTTTTTTAAACGTTTGCGCGTATGTACAATGTACAAGTTGTTTGTTTAAAAAAAATTTTCTTAGCAAAAAATCTTCTAAAATTTTCAGCGGTAGAAAATTTTAATTTCAAAATTACCAGCAATAGAGTAGTAGAGGATTTCTTTCCCGAAAAAATAAGTCATCATCTGATAATATTTAACCGAATTCAATTGCAGAAAACATGTTTTAAATAAATTTTGAATCTAACTTAAAAAAAATGTTAAAAAATGTTCTTTATTTAAAATGACATCGGTGATATTACTTTGATGTTTAAAATCATGGAAAAACTATTTTTTCCCAGATCTTATCTTCGGCATGAGAACTAACTTAAGCGGGAAAAAGTAATAGATTATATTGGAAATGTTAATTAATCAAAGAGATAACCGGTAATTTTATACATATTTAAAAGGAAGCAGGAAATTTCATGCATTATTCAGCGGGATTCTTTAATCTACTTTTTCTAATGATTTTTTCCAACAGAGAAAGTAGACTCTGCTTTTTGAATTAAGACTTAAAGTAATAAAGGTATTTGAAAAATTTCAGGTACTTTCAGTACTCAATTAATTTGAGTTACTTTATATATTCTAGTAAGGATATTATTATAATATTCCTAATATAGATATTTCAGGTATCTCAAATAATTTTCTCTACAAGGGTCTTCTTCTTTAGGAATGCAGATAATTTAGCTGCTTCAAGTAATATGGGTACTTTGTTGACCTCAGCTTATGGAGGTTTATTTATCACAGATAATTGGTACCTTATCTAATTCATGAACCTTTGTTCTCCGCAAGTAATCTTTCGAGAGCATATCCTAATTAAACTTGGCACCACTGTATAGATCTTTCCTCTCACTGAGTTGAATCTACATTTCGGGACCACCTATCACTCAATGCTAATTCTCAAATAAACCAAATTTGTTCTCCACTCTCGAATATGTCAGATACTCAAATTCTCAGCCTGAACTTTAATAACAATCTTCGAAAAATTCTCCAATCAGTAAACCTGATTCTGGGTTGAAAAATCTACTGAATGAAACTTGTGAGCATTGTCAAAATGTGCAAAATGCAGGTACTCACCAACGCCAACGGCGAAGGATATCCACAGAGCACACAACACACGAAACAGTTCGGTGAAACGAGATGTCCGGTGTAACATTGTCACAGTTTCGCGCCCGCAGGTTCCCGAACATTTCACATGCGGTCGCGCAGCTTCTAGGAGCTGAAGCTTCACCGTGGACCAGGGCCCATTTCGAATTTCAGGTATCACGGAGCCGGGACCGAGAGGTTCCTCGAGGAGAGATCAATCACGTGTGCGCGGGTCAAACGGAGGAAAAAGAATTCACACGTCCGCTTCTGAGGTATGTCTCGTGTCTGGCCAGCAGGATCCCCCACCTGAAAGGAGAGGCATTGCTACGTGAGTTGAGCCGGAGTTGTTGGGCCAAGAGTGGTGCGGAGTGGAGCTGAACTCAACGGCGGTGAAAGTCGCCGGACTCATTCCTGCAAACGCGCCGCTTCATAATCGCCCTCCCTGGCAACGTCACCAGCACAGGCCTAGTTTCGTGTCTGCGGCACACATTTGCCAAGGGGCCCATTGTTCTTTCATTAAGGATTCAAGGTCAACTTGGACTTATGTCCTCAGGACGATTGTTTCATTACATTGGCTGATTACGAGTTTCAGGAACTGGTCAGGTGTTTCAGGTACTTCAGAAATTTTTAGGTACCTCAGGTACTTCAGAAGCTTTTAGGTACCTCAGGTACTTCAGAAGTTTTTAGGTATCTCAGGTACTTCAGAAGTTATTTAGGTACATCAGGTACTTTAGAAGTTTTTTAGGTACCTCAGGTACTTTAGAAGTTTTTTAGGTACATCAGGTACTTTAGAAGTTTTTATGTACCTCAGGTACTTTAGAAGTTTTTATGTACCTCAGGTACTTCAGAAGTTTTTAGGTACCTCAGGTAATTACGGTTTATTAGGTACTCATGGTGCATCGGGAATTTCTAGTACATCAGACATTTCTGGTTAATCAGGTACTTATAGTATCTCAGGTACTTCTGGTGCATCAGGTAGCATTAGTTCCCCAAGCAATTATAGTATCACAAATACTGCTGATATCTCAGGTAATTTAGGTACCTCCTTCACTTCTAATACCTAAGGCCCTTCTCGTATCACAGATCGAGTACTTCTGGTAGATCAGGTACTTATTATTTATCTTATGATATCTCACACAATTCGGATACCTCAGGTACTTGTGGTACACGAAGTACTTTTGATGTATTAAGTACTTCTGATGGCTCAGGTAATTCCAGTACCGTAGGTACTTCTGATATCTCATGTACTGGTGGTACTTAAGGGACTTCTAATTTTCTAGCTAATTCAGGTACATCTGGTACTTGTGGCATCAAACACATTTCATATGTCAGCTGATTCAGATACTATAGCGTACCTAATTCAGTTACCTCAGGTACTTCTGATGCTACAGGTAATTCGGGAACCCCATATACTTCTGGAATATTAGATACTTCTGGTACCTCAGGAACTTTTGGTACTCCAGCTACGGCTAGTACTTTATCTACGGCCAGTTCCTTAGGCACTTCTGATAATCCAGATAATTCAGGTACTTCTGGTACTTCTTATATCCTAGCTAATCCAGGTACATCTGGTACTTGTGGGGAATCAAACACGTTTGATATCACAGGTTATTCAGATATCGTAGACAAGCTAATTCAGTTACCTCAGGTACTTCTGATATTACAGGTAATTCGGGTACCCCATATACTTCTGGCATCTCAGATACTTCTGACAGCTTAGTAACTTTTGGTACTCCAGCTGCGGCTAGTACTTCATATATGGGTCATATACATCAAGCACTTCTGATATCCTAAATAATTCAGGTACCTCAGGTACTTCTAGTATATTTGTTACTTTTTATAGTACACTTAAGTCAGGTGAATCAGGTACATCTGATCTCTCAGGCATGTCTGGAATTTCAGGTGCTTATGGTACCTCAGCTACATCAGGTACATTTGATACCTCAGGCACTACCGATACCTCAGGTATTTCTGATATCTCAGTCAATTTAGGTGTTTCGGACCATTCTCGTATAAAAGGTTCATCAAGTACTTCAGGTACATCAAGTACCACATGTACAATAAGTGCTTCATGTACATTAAGTACTGCATGTCTCAAGTACTTCAGGTACATTAAGTGCCACATGTACAATAAGTGCTTCATGTACATTAAGTACTGCATGTCTCAAGTGCTGCAGACACCTCAAGTACTTCGTTTCCCTTTAAGTACTTTATTTACTTCAATTACTACACGCACTTCCGTTACTTCAGGTACCTTAAGTACTTCAGGTGTCTCAGGAACTTTAGGGATGCCATGTCCTTTGTATAATGCAGGTACTTTAGGAAACCTAATTACCCTAGGTATCAGAGGTACCTGAGGTACCTGAATTTTCAGAGATTTCAGAAGTACCAGATCTACCAAAAATACCAGATTCACCAGAAGTACGAGATTCACCAGAAGTACATGATGTACCTGAATTAGCTGGAGCACTGAAAGAACTTGAAGTAACACAAGTACCTGATGTACATAAATTACGGTATGTATCTGTAGTACCTTAGACAATTAAGGTGCCTCAGGTACTTCATATACTCACCGTAATTTATGCACATCAGGTACTTGTGTTTCTTCAAGTACTTTCAGTGCTCCAGCTAATTCAGGTACATCATATACTTTTGGTGGATCTGGTACTTCTGGTACATATGATACTTCTGATAGCTCTGAAAATTCAGGTACCTTAGGTATCTCTGATACCTAGGGTAATTGACTTTCCTGAAGTACCTGAGTTATATAAAGGACATGTCATCCCTAAAGTTCCTGAAACACCTGAAGTACTTGAGGTACCTAAAGTAACCGAAGTGCATGTAGTAATTAAGGTACATAACGTGCTTAAGGTACACGAAGTACTTGAGTTGTCTGCAGGTACATCAGGTACGTTTGGTACATCAGAACCTGGGCACTTGTGATACCTCAGACAACTAAGGTGCCTCAGGTACTTCATATACTCACCGTAATTTATGCACATCAGGTACTTGTGTTGCTTCAAGTACTTTCAGAACTGCAGCTAATTCAGGTACATCATGCACTTTTCGTAGAACTAGTACTTCTGGAACTTCTGGCACTTTTGATATCTCAGAAAATTCAGGTACCTCAGGTAACTCTGATATCTACGGTCATTTAAGTATCTCA
This sequence comes from Druon quercuslanigerum, assembly GCA_010014905.2. Lineage (NCBI taxonomy): Eukaryota > Metazoa > Arthropoda > Insecta > Hymenoptera > Cynipidae > Druon > Druon quercuslanigerum. Next base: position 12,264 of record JAAAKG020195017.1, read on the forward strand.
AGCACGTCTGGTAGTTTAGGTACATCAGGTACGTCTGATAAATCATGACCTCTATTACATTGGGCACTTGTGATACCTCAGACAAATAAGGTGCCTCAGGTACTTCATATACTCACCGTGATTTATGCACATCAGGTACTTGTGTTTCTTCAAGTACTTTCAGTACTCTAGCTAATTGAGGTACATCATGTACTTTTGGTCATTCTGGTACTTCTGGTAATTGTGGTACTTGTGGTACATCTGGTACTTCTGATATCTCAGAAAATTCAGGTACCTAAAGTACCTCTGATACCTAGGATAATTCAGGTATCCCAGATATGTCTGGTAGTTTAGGTACATCAGGTGCGTTTGATACATCAGGGACTTCTAGCACATCGGACATTTCTGATACCTTAGACAATTAAGGTGCCTCGGGTACTTCTGATATTTACCGTAATTTATGTACATCAGGTACTTGTGTTACTTCAAGCACTTTCGGTACTCTTACTAATTCAGGTACATCAGGTACTTTTGGTGGATCTGGTACTTCTGGTACATCTAATACTTATGATATCTCAGAAAATTCAGGTACCTTAGGTACCTCTGATAACTAGGGTAATTCAGGTAACCCAGGCACGTCTGGTAATTTAGGTACATCAGCTGCGTTTGGTACATCAGGACCTCTAGTACGTGGGAGACTTCTGCTACCTTAGACAATTAAGGTACCTCAGGTACGTTTGATACATCATTTACTTACTACTTCATATTATTACAGGTGCTAGCTTCAGGTACATGGTACAGGTACTATTTTTATGTAATTATTTGCAGGTACTATTTGTAGCACTATTTTCAAGTACTAGTGAGGCCTACTGGGTACAGGTACTGGCTGCAGGTATTAGGTATATCTTACTAGTAAAGGCTAATTGGTTGCAGGTACTCAATTTCTTATAAATTATCCAGAGATTAGATATTACTCAGGTATTCCAAATAGCATTCGCCTCATCCCAACATCCAATTTCTCGCTTTACTGATGAAATGAGTCAGCATTTTTTTTCCAAGGAACCGTTCTCAAACTTCTTTGACTAAGTGGTTCCGGACTCTTGAATCTTGAAAATGTAAATACTTTCGGTAGTCTATGCATACCTGATATCTCCAGACGTTGTATCAATTAATTATTATTTTTGCAGTCTTCTTAAGAACCCTTGTTTTATATTTAGTCAATATATAACATGCAATATATGAATACATAAAACATATAAGTGTAGAAATTTCAACTTCTTCGAGTAATTATTTAAAATGTATTAAATTTTATAATTGGATATTTAAAAGAATTAAAATTGAGTGAAGTAAATTACCATAATGAAAATAAAAGTTCGAATTTCTTTTTTTTTTTAATTGTTCTTTGTGTGCAATTTGAAAACATGTTATTTAACGTTTTGTAACATCATAATGTGAAATTACATCATGACGTGTCAGGAAAGTCCTGGAATATCCACTTTTGTCCCCACACACGACTTCCCGCACGATTACTAATTGCCGTGTGTTTATATGTAGCAAATTTTTATTATGAGCTATAATTTACAGTGTGTTAGATTTTGTGGCCTGAAATGTGAAACCAGAATCATGTCACAATTATTTCACTTTTAAAGTGACATAATACCTGTTTTTATGTACTTATTTCAATTTTTTTATTTTCACTAGAAATTTTTTATTTAATCACTTTCCTATTTTTTTTAAGTAAAAAGAATCTTTAAAAATTTTTTTAAATAAAAATCACTTTAAAATCTGCAATTAAAAATGATTCTAATTAACTTTCGGGTTGAAAATTAATATTTATGGCTGAAAATTAAACTATTTCCTTAAAAGCTTAATTACTTGACTTTCCTGATGATAAATTTGGAAAAAGTTTGCGAATTTTGTTAATAATGACTCTCCAACGATATGGTTAAATAACAACTTAGTAAGTTTAAAACTAAATTTCATATTTAGCCTTCAAATTCCTTCCACTATTCCCTCTTTTTCCCCTATTTAAAGAATTTCGTTTTAACTTTTTTTCAAGAAGCTTTCTCTTTAATCTTGTTATTTCGCTTCAATGTGGACTGAATTAATAGAGTCCAATAAAAAAATTCAACTATTTTTGGTTGAAAAGTTTATACAACATATTGTTCTAAATTTATCGCATTTGGTTAAAAATTCTACTATTTGGTTGAAAATGTAGTTATTTTTTTTTAAATGCAACAATTTTGTTAAAAATGCATTTTTTTAGACAAAAATTTAACTACTTAGTTAAAAGTTAAAATACATTAGTACCCATTTTTTTTAAATTCATCTCTTTGGTACATAATTTGACTTACATTTTTAGCAAATTAATCTTCTTTATTAAAAAATCATAGTTTGGGTTAAATATTGAAATTTTATACTGCAAAATCATTTATTTCTTTTGTTGAAGATTCATCATTTTAGTTGAAAGTTGAACTTTTTGGTTGAAAATCTAACTATTCTTTTAAAATTTTTGTTAGGTAATTTTCTTAATAAAAAATGTTGCGTCGTCTTTTTGTTATATACTAACACTTTTATTTAAAAATTGATATTTTTAATTAAAATTATTTTTTCTCGTTGAAAATTTAACTGCTTCGTTGACTAGAATTGAATTTTGTTGCAAATTCGCCTTTTTTGGTAAAAAGATTTTTTTTAATCCATCTCTCAGACGTTTCATTGAGAATTCATCGATTTTGGTTAAAAATTTCATTCGTTGGTTGAAAATTGAGCTGCTATGTTAAAAAAATTTTTTTGAGTTAAAAGTTAAAACCTGATTTGTGGACAATTAGTCGTTTTGGTGAAATATTTAAAAATTTGTAAAAAAATTTAACTATTTGTTTAAAAATTAACCTTTTTGTTCAAATTTTATCCATTTGGTTATAAATTTGACAAGTTTGGTGAAAAATTAACTATTCGAGATAAAATTAACTTTCTCAATGAAAAAATATATTTCGGGTTGTAAATTATACTATTTTGTAGATATCTCGTTATTTGACTTCAAAATTCAAAAATTCTCTTGATAACTTGTCTTTTTTTATTTAAAAAAATTTGGTGAACATTTTTATCATTTTTTTCCAAATGCAACTATTTTGTTAAAAATTGATTTTTTTGTGTTAAAAGTCAAAACCTGATTTGTAGAAAATTAGTCGTTTTGGTTAAAAATTTAACAATTTGTAAATAAATTAAACTATTTATTTTTTAATAAACCTTTTAGTTGAAATTTTATCCATTTGGTTATAAATTTTACAAGTTTAGTGAAAAATTAACTATTTTAGATCAAATAAACTTTTTCATTGAAAAAATATATTTCGGGTTGTAAATTATACTATTTTGTAGATATCTCGTTATTTCACTTCAAAATTCAAAAATTGTGTTGATAACTTGTCTTTTTTTATTTAAAAACATTTGGTAAACATTTTTATCAGTTTTTTCCAAATGCAACTATTTTGTTAAAAATTTAATTTTTTGTGTTAAAAGTCAAAACGTGATTTATAGAAAATTAGTCGTTTTGGTTAAAAATTTAACAATTTGTAAATAAATTAAAATAATGATTTAAAAATTAACCTTTTTGTTTAAATTTCATTCATTTGGTAATAAATTTTACAAGTTTAGTGAAAAATTAACAATTTTAGACAAAAAAAACTTTTTCATTGAAGAAATATATTTCGGGTTGTAAATTATACTATTTTGTAGATACCTCGTTATTTGACTTCAAAATTCAAAAATTCTGTTTATAACTTGTCTTTTTTTATTTTGAAATATTTGGTGAACATCTTCATCATTTTTTTCCAAATGCAACTATTTTGTTAAAAATTTTTTTCATTGTGTTAAAA
>JAAAKG020195028.1:0-24197 GCA_010014905.2 Druon quercuslanigerum
TTCAGAATATATATTTTAAAAATTAAAATTCAAGAATTCATTTTCAGGAGCTTAGGGGCCTGCCCACTCCAGCAAAATAATTCTATATCTCCTTTTTGCATCGCCTTAATTCCCCGAAAAATGGTTGCTGGAAATGTCGATTTCCTTACTTAAAAGGTAAATCTATGTATTTTTTAAACGATTTTTTACTTGAATAGTTTAATCAAGAAATTGCCGATGGTTATGGTTTCTAGAAAATATTGATTTTCTTGTTTGAATCACCAAGGGATGTTTGAATAACTCTTAAAATAAATTACAAGTCTTTTCCTGGTAAAAGGTGCTTCTTGCACTTGTTTTTAAGTGATTTTCATTTCAAAGTTTATTTTTGAATCTTTCAAGTTCATGGGTTTAAAACATTAGTTTCGGTAAGTCTCATCTACAAAATACATTTAGCCAAATCTAACAAAACATTTTTGGAAATTATACAAATTTAATAATAGTCGACGAAATTTTCTGAAATTAGGTTTTTTCTCATTCACCGTCTACTTTTGATAAAATATAGTAATTAATATCATAATCATAATATCATTTGAGAATCAGGTTATAGCTGATATGTCATTTACAAAATTGAGATTTCTTTTTGGAATTTTTTTATTTTTACTTCAAATTCATATTCTGTAGTTCAAAACCCCCCTTCGTATTGCCTTTCACAGCAATCGAACAATTTAATCAAAATTTTGAAATTTTACGTCAACTTTATGAATTTTTAAATTTTTGCCCGAAATTTATTTTTGTTGACTCAATCCTTTAGGGCATAGTAGCATGTATTTATGTCACCTTTTTACCATCGTATTTTCACATAATATTTTCGACTCGAGAGAATCCTTCCGGCGTTTTGAATTTTTTTAGCTCACAATATTAGACGAGAACATACGTTGATGGTTGTAAAGTGATTTGCATGATTTTTTGAGTTGTTCTAAATAAACGAAGTGTAAAAAATACTGATTTAAAAAAAATCATTTTCCAAAAACTGAGATGGAATTTCATTAACAAGATTTCTGTCTGGGGGGTTTCACGGTGGCTGATCATGAATCTGAGGTCGAAATTCCAAATTTCATTTTCCAAAATAACGGATCATTTTATCCCTACAAAATCTGCTGGAATCATACTTCTGTTAGTTTTAGATGGCGCTGATAATGGATATTAGATCCAGTTTGAAAATTCATCGTACAAGATGGCGAATTTAAGACGGCGGCGGATAATTATATTTCCATGAAATCAGCCGAAACCATGATTTTCGTCCGCCATATTAGATCCGCCATTTCGAATGTTGAAAATTCCTCAAATATGACCCCATTTTCTTAATCAGCGACCTCAAAAACCTTATTTTACCCAGTTTCGAAGAATTTGTCTGTAAGGAAAAATGTTTTGCTTCAAAGGGTTAAAAGGTCTCCACATACTGACTTTCACCTAAATCTACCAATTTTATACAAATTAGAACACTTAGACAATTTAGTAATTTTTTTCCATTTTTAAGTTTTTATCCCAAATTTGGATCCAAAGATTCAAATAACTTAATGATGCTAACTCTGACGAAAGTCTTAACAATTTAATCACATTTTTCCAATTTGATTCAACTTTTTGAATTTTCATCCAAAGTTCGTATGCTGTGAGTCACCGACCCCCTCATTCTTACTTTAATGGAAATCTGCCAATGTGATAAAATTACAAAAATCTGATATCACTTTTTTAATTTTTACCCTGAATTTTCGTTCTACTATTCAATAAATCGCAGCCCCTCGTACTGATTTTCATACAAATTGACCGGATTAATAAAATTTTCACAGTTTCTGTCAACTGTCTGAATTTTAATCCAATAGTCTTATTCTATAGTCGATAAATTAATTAATTCATATGGTAATGTGGAATCAATTTAATATTTCATTACTTGGGTATGTATAGTTTAGCCGGATCCGGCTCGTAACCGAAAGGATGACGTGCAGGGATTCACAACCCTGATCTGAAAATAATGAAAAAAAACCGGTCTTTTTTTGTTCTTGCATTACGTCAATTTACGAGTGCAGAACTAAAAAGCACCTTGAATAATTAAATGCACTTTTTGCACTAGTTCCCGTCCAATATTAAAACTCTGATGATTAATTGAAATTCTTTTGCTTAATCTAGAATATCAGTAAACGTATCGCTCGAAGTAGGCCAGGCCGTTAACCCAGAACGAATAATTAAGTCCAATGAGAAAACTTTATACGAACATCATTCTTGCAAGAGCTAAAGTTACTGGCCTCCCAACCATTATTCCCATAAGTAAAGGTATCCACTAAAGGGTTATCGATTTGACTTGAAATGAGAAAAATTTCATAAGAGTTATATTTTATCTTTTAATATCTTTGATAAGTTAACAACCTAATAAGACACAGACCCATTCTTCATTCTTGAATAAGCTAAGAGAAAATTCATAGTTTCATGGGTAAGAAGATTTATACTATTGTGAGTAAACTATTTTATCACCTATTTAAATTTTCATTATAAAATGAAACTCATTATAGCAAAAATTCAAAATTAAATGTCTAAGTTGATCCCTGAGTTAATAAGACCTTTAAGCTTAACTTGCTATCAAAAGAGATGAATTTTCAAAGAAATAGTTGATTTTCAAACGGAAAAGGATGAATTTTTTTGAAGATAGTTAAATTAAACATAAGAAGTTAAATTTTCAACAAAATAGTTGAATTTTTTCAACAAATATTTGAATCTTAATCTGCAAGGCTGCATTTTTAACTAAATGGTTGAATTTAAAATAAAAGATTAAACTTGAACCACAAACAGTTGCATTTGCAACCAAATAGTTGAGAATTTAAGTTAAAAAAGAAAAAGATTAATTTTTAATACAAAAGAAGCAATTTAATCATGACTGAGAATCATGACTGAGAAAATCTCAGGACATATGAGGTATAACATTTTAACTGTACGTCGCCAGTCCTTATCTGAAACAACTGACTTCTCATTAAAATATATAAACCTGGTAGTCAAATAAAATGTAATTTTTTTTAAGTTATAAAAACTGATTCATTGACTCCATCTGCTGAACGGATTTAATTGTAGATTAAAATTACTAGGTCAAAACCATAAAATGTTATACCTATATCGAAGAGAATTACATTTCAACAAAACAGTTGAATTTTTAACTAAAAAAAACATATGTTTTAAACAAAAAATGGAATGTTTAAATTTGAATAAAACCAAAAGTTTTATTCATTACCTTAAAACATTAATTTTTAAAAAACTAAATTAACTTTCAACCAAGTACAAAATTTTTTATTAAAATAAAATCAATCTTTAACAAAAAATAGAATAGTTCCAATTTTCAGCCTAAATCAAAATTAATTTTCAACCGAAAAAAGGAGTTTTTCACAAACAAGTTAAACTTTGAACCAGAGAGATAAGTCATCAAATAAATTTTTTTTTAAATTTCTTTAAGTTTTACGCAAGTAGCTGAATTTTCAACCAAAAATTTTCATTCTAAATGAAAAATGTAATAGTTGATATGTAATCAAAGAACATTTTAATCTTAAATCTATATCAGTTGAATTCAAACAAAATAGTTCAATTTCGGAACTCAGAGACAAATTTTCAAGTAAAGTGATGAATCTACAACTGAAATATTAGAGTTTAGAGCTAAAAAATTAACCATGACCAAAAAACAAATTTTCATAAAAATATTCTAATTTTCAACCAATAAGATGAACTTTCAACTAATATGATGAATTGACAATAAGAAGATGATTTTGTAACATAATAGTTGAACTTTCAACCTATTAGTTGATTTTTCAATCCAAGAGATCAATGATTACAAAAAATGTAGTAGTTCATATTTCACGCAAAAAACAGTTGAATTTAACGAAACTGATAAGAGTTTTTTATGAAGTTGTTGAAACCTCAAACAAAAGAGATTAATTTTCCACCGAATAGTTACATTTTTAACCAAAAAAGATTAAGTTTGTACCAAAAGATATTCATTTTTTAACCAAAAGGATGATTTTCAGCCAAAAAATATTTAAATAGAATTTTCAATCAAAAGGAATTGATCTTTAACCAAAAATAGTTGGTTTTCTTACTGGGATACAAATCGAAAATAAGGGATAACGATCCCGAGGTCAAACGTGGAGGGTCAGAGATTAAGGGTTAGAATTTAAAGGTAAAAGGTCGAATTTTAATAAACCTAGGTCATTTCTTAGAGGTTGGACGCCAATGGTAAAAGATGAGATTTGAATTCTGATTAATCTGAGGTCAGGGGACAAAGATGAAGAATCAACTAAGTGTGCTCATAGGACAACGCATGTAGGTCAGGGGTCATATATCAAAAGTCTAGCGCTATTCAATATCAATTACCTGCACCTACGAAACCCTAAGGAGGAAAAGAAATTTAAAAATGTAGTTTACTATTTCAAAAGAATTAAAACTCAGAAACTCATGTATCATCCAAGCTTGCTCCTATTCCTCCAATTTCATAGATGTTGTCTTATCGCGGTTTCAGTAACTAATATGAGCCAAAACACGAATACTGTTGCATGAAGATACATTGATAAAGGTTAGGCGAAGGTTCAACATCGGAGCTATGTGTGCGAGCTCTAGGTCTGATTTCCATCCGCAGTTAATTACGGAGCTTCCTAGTCAGGTGTATGGATATCGCTCTGGTTCTTGCAGCTCGGAGATGTGGGATAACTTCTTCCCCTTACCGGAGTTGGGCACATAGATACACGAATAGCTTACACAACTAATCACACTGAGGCGTAATATCCCGAATAACTATATTATACTTGTAATCTTTTAACCTCCAATACAATCCAAACAAACTCTTTCCATTTCTATTAAATATTGTTCCCCGCTAGTTAATCAAATGTCTGAATGTTTACTTTGATGCCGTGCCTTTTCATCTTTTGATTCCAATTTAAGAAATCAATTCAAAAATTACACATCTTGAACGAGTAGAGTGGCCAAAATCCAGGGTTTCAACTAACAAATTTTGGAAAAAATCTGTCCGCCGCGCGGGTAAAATGTCTTTTGGGGTTCAAAATGATCCAGAGCCTACAATTTTCTTCCGATTCCATATTTTTTTTGTAAATTAAAGCTAATTAAATTTTGAAGATGTCTATCGGGGACGATTTTGCTAAAAAGTCTCCCTTTTGTTATTCAAGTTGCAAAATGCACAAAAACCATAATTTTTTATATTTTTGAGCTGCCTGTTCTGTAGCATTCATTGATTTTACTGCAAAAAGGTGAAAAACTGATGGATTTGCAATCGATAACAAATTCTACTAACTTAAATGAAGTTCGTGCAATCTGTTCAATTGTTATAAATGAATTTATGAACAAGATCGATTATTGCTGTACATTGAAGCCTGGAAGTTCTATTCATCACGTTTTTAGACGCTAAATCGAGTGAAAGTAATGTTTCATTAAAATCAAACACTAAAGTATAATTTTTTTGATTATTATTAACAAATTTCATAAACAAATTATTAGGTTTATCTTCAAAAATAAAAATTCCATTACAGAAATGGACGATCAAAATATTTACTATTTTTATAAACAATACTGATTAACAAATGCATTAAACGGTCACTCTTTGATAGAAACAATCTAGTTCTTTACATAATTGTTAATTTTATCCCTAAATTAATTTCCTGATGGAGGAAACTGTCATTTGACCATATTTTTCATTTTTATTAACAATTCTGCTCAACAAATGCATTTAATAGACGCTATCAAATAGGAAAAATCTCTTTCTTGATGAAATGTTGAGTATATCATAAAAAATAAAACTCCTACGACTCAAGAGTCATAAATAATGAAAGCCGTGAAAACACAAAAATTCAATGGAAACGTGCGTGAACTTTTCAATGTCCTTCCAAAAAAAAGCGTAGCAGTGATTTTCAGTTGTTTCGTTTTTTATTACACACACACACACACGCGCGCGCGCGCGCGCGCGCACACACACACACATATATATAAAAATAATATCAGGATATTAATTTAGGGATAAAATTAACTATGATGCAAAAAATTGATTTTTTTCTATCAAAGGGTAACCGTTTAATGCATTTATTAATCAGTATTGATCAGTATTGTTTATAACAATAGTACATGTTTTTATTGTTTATTTCTGACATGAAATTTTCATTTTTGAACGCAAACCTTATGATTGCGCAGAAAAAATGCATTCTATACATACAGAGGCGCTTATTTATTAAATCTGTTTATGAAATTTGTTTATAACAATCAAGAAAATTATACTTAAGTGTTTGATTTTAACGCAAAATTAATTTCACTTGATTTCGCGCCGAAAAACGTGATGAAAAGAACTTCCCGACTTCAATGTACATCAATACAAGATTTTGTTCGTAAATTTGTTTACAAAAATTAAACAGATTGCATAAACTTCATCTAAGTTACTAGAATTTGTTAACCGATTGTAAATATATCAGTTTTTCACCTTTTTGACGTAAAATCAATGAATGCTACAGAACAGGCAGATCAAACATGAAAAATTATAGTTTTTTGGCATTTTGCAACTTGAATAACAAACAAACAGAGTCTTTTAGCAAAATCGCTCCAGGCAGACCTCTTCAGAATTCAATTGGCTTTAATTTACAAAAAAAAGATGAAAATGGATGAAAATTTTAGGCTCTGGATAATTTTGAACCCCAATTTTCTAATTCGTATATAATCGGATAAATGTATTATTTGTGCACAGAACTTGTAATTTTAATGGTCAAATCATCGACAACTTTAATTTGGTGATTGTGAACTCTTTTGGTAAAGCTCCTCCGGCTTCCTAGGTGAAAAGGTATATAAAAGTATATATATAATGTATAAGTATATATAAGGCATATATCATGCATACATAATGGACAAAACACTAATATTTTTCATTTGTTTTACATAGAAAAGTTCATAAAACAAATAAAAAATATCATTGTCTTATTGCACTATATATAAACTATATATAACTTTTTCACCTGGGTTTAACGAATAACACATTCTCATCATTAAATTTATTTATGTCCCTCGGTCTGGGATCGCTAATTCACATATTAAGGTAGAAATTTTCTTTCGGTTTTTTATGTAAGTGGTATGGAATGGAAGTCATGTAAACCCTTAGGGGACACATTATGAATAAAGAAGAAGTACAAATTTAATTTATTATGATTACTTTAATAAATCCTCCATATTTTATGTATATTATTACAATTCATAATATACATTGGTATTAACATGAACATACTTTCATTCTCTGGTTTTGATAAGCAAAACAGTTCGCATCCTATAAATCAAAAACAATTTTTTTATTATACATTTTATTGAAGCTTGTTTTGTTTTCTCATAAATTTAATTTATCTATTTTCAATATTATTTTTTACAAACTGAACCAAAATATGCATCCGAGCGTGAAGTGGTTCTAAGAAAACTTGTAGACATCATTTAGGCGACATATTTTATTAAATAAAATTGTATGGTAGCTTGTGTTGTTCTCCAAAAAGTTGATTTTTCAATTTATTTTTTTTAACAAACGTTGTAACAAATTTGTAGATCTTTGTTGCTTAAACAACTTTCGTCTTTTCATTTTTGTCGTCTGTTGTATAGTTTTTCTAAAAAGTTCATTTTTTATTTTAATTCTATTCTTGCGATAAAAACAAAAAATATGCTCCTATAACAAAATTATTAATGACTAATTTGTATAACTCTTTTTTTTTGGGTGAGCAACTTTTATCTATTAATTTTTTGAATAGCTTGCATAGTTTGTCGCAATATGCAATTTTTTATTTTTATTTTTTAGGATTAAAACAAAAATTACGCATCCTATCGAAAAGTGATTGCTAATTAATTTCTAGATCTTTTTTGAATGCATAATTTTTGTCTTGTCTTGCGTTTTTGTCAAAAAATTTAATTTTTTTATGGTGATTGTAAATTTTCGCGATTAATGCAACAACTATGGATCCTATCAAAAAATGATTAATACCAATTTTGCAGCTCTTTTTGGGTCAATAAATTTTATCTATTTATTTTTGCCGTAGCATGCATTGTTTGTCTAAAAATTTAATTTTTATGTTTTTAATGCTGTTTTTTACGAATGAAAGAGAAACTAGACATCCTATTAAAAAACGAATAAAGACAAATAATTTGTAGCTACTTTTCATTTGCAGAATTTTTCTTTTCACCTTGTTTCATATCTTACATAGTTTGACCGCAAAATATAATTTTTTATTTTTCATTAATTTTCTGCGTGATCAAAAAACTTGAATTTTTGGTTTTTCAAGAAAATTCACAAAGTTGTTATGACAATATTGTAGGGTCTTCAGAAAGCAACGTTTTCGTATAAGGGTTCGCCGTAAAGCCACAAAGCCGAAAGTAACTTTATAAAAGGATCAGTAGGCAGTTTTCGAATGGAACAAGTTGTTAGTTATTTAATTAATATTTTCAATTTAGAAAGGTTAAAAAAAATTGTTACAGGATCTTTCTAAATATGTTACTTATCACCATCGAGAAAATTTCCTAATTTTAATAAAAATTCTCTCTGTTTACCCTGACTTTCCACAACCAAAAAAATTCCCTGATATTTCCAGGTTTCCCAGGAGAGTAGAGGCCCTGCTATTCACATCTTGTAAATAATTTGTAAACATTTCTTGGTTCATTTACTTTAAAAAAATCCACCAATTGTATTCAGGTTAACTTCTTCATAAATATCTTAAAAAGCAAGGAAATTAAGGTCTGATTTATGAGTTTCTTCACGTTCAGTCATCTGTATTAAATTCGATTGTTGAGAGAGACTCATTTATCTGAGGGTTTATTAATCTCGAATCTTGATCAACTATTTAAATCCCAGAGCGATTTAGCTCAATTTTTTTTTCCTGGCCTCTTTCGTCATTCGTTTTCACTTTCTGTCTTCTCCATCCCAGTCTTATATATCAGATCTTTATTCTTCTCTGTCAGATACCACGTGCTTCCAACCTTATTCCTTCCTCAGTTCTCCTTTTGGTTCTCCAAGTCTCGTACCTCTGGCACCTTCTCCGTTCTCGTACCTCGCACTTATTTTCATCCCTGTTTCCTGCCACTACCCCACTTCCGTAACACCGCATCCTGGATTTGAGTCATATCCTTGCGCATGAGAGTGTTCGCGAAGAGTCCAGCTTCCGACATCAGACCATGGATCTTGTTTTAAAAGTACAAGCTTGTGTATCCATATTTCGTTTTTTGCCAGAAAATGGATGTGAGTTGTTTTTCAAAAAGAAATACTGCAACTGGAGATCTTGGCGAAATATTTGCCAACGAATACGGCATGAAATGAGATATTGTTTTGTGTTCTAAAGCGTTCAAATTTTAAACTTCTTCCTGTTATTTGTCGAGTATTAAATTCCAATGGATGACTTAACATTAATTTATATTTTTTTGATGAATGACTTCAAGGAGTTTAAAGTAAAGAAGTCTATCCACGGTAGGCCTGAACTGAGAATAAATGCAAGTTCCAATTAAATAGAATTGGTTGACTTTTTATGGTGATATGGTACCCCACGAAAATTTAAACATGAAATAAAAAATAATTTCCGCACATGAGACATATCGCACTTTTTACAATTTTTCCGAATGAGAGATGCCGCAATGTAACTTCTCTCAAATGTGCCTTCAAGCGTCATGAGCCCCTTTCCTGGTGCCACAAAAAATCCCATATAAATACCATAACGATTTTACGGAATATTCACCTAAATATTACTTTCTTCTCATTTTTGTTTATAGAACCTCATAAATTAGGAAATTACAAGATATGATTAAGGATGTCTGTAGAATGATTGAATATCTCAATTATCCATGATGACTTCATGAGCAAGGTACTACCAAAGAGAAATTTTAGTGAACAACTACAAAATGAAAAAAGGGAGAACAAGTAAGTAAATAGGTCGAAGGACTGATGCGGAACGAGCGAAGCAAGAGATGTAAACAACAAGATCCTGAACTAGAAATGCATGTTCTGCAAAGATGAAACAAACGAGGACTTCAGTCTAGAATCTAAAGCAAAACGGACGTGATAATTAACTGACTAATTGCATATGCCATTATCAGAGTCTCTATCCTACTGGAAAATTGTGTGAACCGGAAAATAAGCGGAAATTTTTTTAACAGGGAACACCCCGTAAATGACGGGAGATTAATTCTAATTCTAATTAAAACTAATTCTTAGTCGGAATAAGGAACCGAAAATATTTATAATTCTGAGTTGGAACAGGAAATAAATGAAAGGATTGCTTAAAAAAGGCACGTAAGGAATTAAAATTACCCTGACTTAGAAGAAGGAATTTTCAAACATAATTGCAATTATAAGTTGCGACATGGAATTTCAGATCATTTTGAGTTCAGAAAAGGAAATTTCGTAAAGAATGATAATTTTTAGTTTTGGAGAGACAATTTCCACAAAGAATTAAAAATTTGACTTAGAACATGGAATTTTTGACATTGTGTGGAAATTTTCGAAAAGAATTTTAAATCTGATTTAGAAGAATAAAATTAAAAATATTCCTGCTGCAAGTCAGAGTTCATCCCAATTTGAAATATCCCTCTTTCACAATTTAGAAAAAGCAAGTTACCATATTTCTGAAATAAAATATAAATATTCTAACTAATATAATTAAGGCTAGGAAACTTAAACTTTGTACATAAATTGAATTCTGACTAAATATACGAAATTTTCTAAAATAATTATAAATCTCAGTTGGAAATGAAATTTCAGTTGAGAAATATAATTTTTAGGTTAATTTTAGAACAGGATATTTTGTAAATTAAAATTTTAAAATTTTAAACAAATCCCTGTTACAACTAAGAACTCGTCATAATTTGAAAATTTTCTCTCCAAATTTAAAAATCAATTTGTCACTATGTTTCTGAATTATAAAAAAAGGTTGTTAATAATTTTGACGTGGAATAGAGAATTTTTGGAAAAAAATTAACTGTCAGTGTGAACGGAGAATTTTCATCAAGAATTATAATTTATATTGTGAAACAGGGAATGTCCGTAAAGAATTATAATTTTAAATGATTTAAGAATGAATGAATAATTTAAATGATGATTTAAATGGAAAAGAACTTTATTTCTTTTACAAAATTCTTTGTACGAAAATATCTGACGTTCAAACTCCAAATTATAATTTAAATTCCAAAATTCCGTGTTCGAAATCAGAAAATGTTTTTACTCATTAAAAATCATTTCAAGTCATTCAAAACTTTTGAACTCTCTTAAATTAACCAGGAAAAAGTAACAAACGGCTGAGATAAAACGGTGAAATAACAGGAAGTTCAAAATCATTCGCCGATTAGATATCCTGACTATAAAGTTCACGCACAATTAGAAACCATTTCACAAACTTTTATATTTAGATTCAATTAAAAGCCTCTATATTTAAAGTTCAAGATTTTTAGGGTTAAATAATTATAATTAAAATTATCCTCTAAGTTAAACTCATCTTTTGAACAGCATCACTCTCAAATATTTGTGCCTATTGATCACAAGCAATCACAAGCAACCACAAGCAATCACGTATTTGGCTGAATTGTCGTCTTTGGGCTTTAGAATCGCAGATTGAAAAATCATCTCTTGAAAGGCATACTGAGGAGAAGAGGGTACTAGAAGGCGAGAGCTTAAAGGCAGGTTACCACTGGAATGGGTAGAAGAGCAAGAAGCGAAGAAGGATTTACAGAATTAAAGTATACCCTCGTCGTAGATGGGTTTTACGGATTTTTCGTCGCGACGACTGATGCGCTTTTCGGTTATTCGACTGCAAGGAATTCCAGAAAGTCTGGCTGCCATATAGAGAGGCCAAGTATATATTACACATAAACAGGAATTTGAAGAATGTGAAAGAGCAGTTTCGCGCATGAAATTCTAGGGCTCTTAAACTTTTTATAAGGAAAATTTAAATCCCGATTTCTATTTTCGTCTAGACATGAGTGGACTTTAAATAAAATAAGCTCATTTCAAGTATCTTGAAACCCATTTTACATTTAGAATGCTAATAAAACTCAATTTATTTATAAAAAGAAAATTGTAACGTTTAAAGGTAAATAGAAAACCAATTTAAATATCGTGTCACAATTATAGGTCGAATTAGACATTTTCACTTTATTTCCAGCTACTTTCACTCCGTTGAGAGCTGAGAGGAAAACATGGCATAAAAACATGGGACCAGCACATGATCTGCCATGGGACACTTGTCCGTATCTGGCAGGAGAAATGGTACCGTAAGTGTCAGGCCTGTAAGCAGTAATCAGTATTTGCTGAGGGCGCAAGCGCGACGTGTCCTTATGCACGAGCAAGTTCTAGTGAGACAGCTTTTAAAACCAAAGTATGTTAGAGAGATTTAGCTGGTTTGCTGATTAGCATGCGAACAGTACAAAATAAATACGTACAAAATATATAATAAGTGTGAACAAAGTTTTTAAAGAAAAAAATCACCGCGCGTTGCGGGCATATTCCAATTGCGCGCTATGCGCGCGGCTCGCTTTTCTCGCAATTTTGAGCGCGCCTAAGACGCGCATCTGTCCGATATCGCGCTCACATATTTATTCTTTGGATTTGGAATGCTTGGTTGACTCTTTATCAAACAGATCTCTTTTAGATCGCAGTATTCATATACGTCTTCATATTTTGAATTTTCTACTTAATTAAGTATAATTAAAGATTAAGTTTCTGAAAGCTCTGTAGGCTTTGAAGTACACATTCTCATCCTGATACTCGCGCGGCGCGCTCGATTTTTGACAGACGTTTGTAAATGCATATTTCCTGAAAAATCTTTCTCTATCTCGCGTTGTTATGCTAAGAATGGGTTTTTTGTTTCCCACATTATTTTTTATGGATAAAGCAAAGTATACTACAAGCCTTCTTTTAGACTTCTTACGTATCTCGTGTCTTTTGGCGTAATATTGGAATTTTCAATTTTCTACATATTACTTACGACAAGTAAAAACAAAATTACGAGTCTTATTGGAAAATGATTAAAAGACATTTTGTAGGATTTTTCAAAAGCTACACAGAGAAAAATTTCGAGAGATTATATCACGACACTACTCCTTTATTTTACTACACTTTGGCAAGAGAACTAAGATCTCGGAACCCTTGCTTGTAAAGCATAGATCTTAAAGTTGCACACATTAGGCCACGCCCCTTTGCTTTAACGTATTGAATTCTATGCTTTTAGATCACAGAGTCCAAGACTTTAAATCAAGGAAAAATTGTAGTTATAAAACCACTCGCTTCCGCGAATTAATCTCTTGAAATTTCTCTCCATGTATAATTTCTCTTTAAGACTTTTTTTCGTTGTTTGCGTCGTTCGGCCATTCTAATACTTTCTCAATCATAAATGATGATAATGTAATAAATTATTAAATATTTGTATCACTTTTTTTAGGTTAATAACTGTTTCTATCTATTTGTGTTCGTTACTTTTGTCGTTTCTCCACATATTTTTCATTTTTTTAATGTCATTTTTAATTACTAAAACCAAAACAAAGTGTCCTATCGAAAAGTGACTCATAACAAATTTTTAGCTCTTTTTCGCGTAAACAATATTTGTTAAATCATGTTTTCTCGTAACTTCTGTCGTTTTTCCACAAATTTGTCATTTTTTTTAATTTCAATTTTTTTTTAATTTTATTTTTCACGAATGAAACTAAAAGTACGCGTCCTACCAAGAAGTGATTCTCAAAAAATTTGTAGATCTTTTTTGGTATCACAATTTTTGTTAATTCATCTTTTTTCTTATTCTACATAGTTTGACCAAAAAATGAAATTTTTAATTATTTTTTGTGCAATTACAATTTGAAATTTTGATTTTTCAAGAAAATCCAAAAAGTTTTTTAAATAATCTTGAAGGGCTTTCAAAAAGCAATGTTTTTCCTCCTTTGACTTTTTTCATATAGTCCATAGTTTGGCTTGAAATTTTGATTTTCGATTGAATTTTTTAATTTTTTAAATGCTATAACTCTGAGAATTTTCTTTTCATCAAAAAAACTTATAAGATTTATTGTTTGTATTTTTTGATACTATAAACATCCGTACATAGAATTGTCAAATTCAGAAAAAAGTGGTCTCATAAATTTTCAAAATTCATTTACTTTTTGAATTTTTATCCAAAATGAATGGTGAACGAACTCGTCCTTTCTTTTAGGGCCTAAAAAAAGTGTGCCAAAGATCGATTTGAACCGTTCATTTTTTCGAGAGTAATCGTGTTTACGGACGGACGGCTAGACGGCCGGGCAGACAGACGGACACCATCGTAAAAACTTGATTTTCGGATTCAGAGGTCTCGAAATGTGGAGATCCGCCAAAAAACTGGGGTGTCAAATTTCCGATAATTTTAATATTTCTCGATCATAAATTATGAGTATGTAAAAACATAAGTAATTACCTTTCTGAAACTTAAGCGCATTAAAGGAATTATGAAATTAAAGTAAATTGATTGTAAGCTTATATCACATTAATAACTTTAATAATGCACTTCTCTCATTGCTGTCAACCTTGCCATTCTTTTCAATAAGTATATAAATTATATTTTATAAAACAGTTATACTTCAAGCAGCTTGAAAAACTATTACCTGGCAGGAGAAACGGCACCGTAAGAGCCAGGCCTGAAAGTGGTAATCAGTTCTTACTAAGGGCGCAAGCGCGACTGTTCTCTTCTCGCGCACGAAAAATCGCGGTGTAAAGTAAAATTGTTTCGCATAATATAATTTAGAGTTGTAGTAAAGTAAACGACTATGATTACGACAATGAGAGATTCGCATTATTGATGTCATATAATCTGAAAACCAAGTCACGTTAATTCCATCATTTCTGAATTACGTATTAGGCTCAAAAAGGCACTTACTTAAGCTTTTTTCTCTCTAAGATTTGTTCACACTTCTTTCACAGGTATATTAAAAATATTTTTTATGCATTATTATCGTATGGTACTTATGTTGTTTAGCATACCAGTTTAAGGTCTATAAAATACTTTATTTTCACAATGTTTCAAAAGCTGTCTCACTCTTACTTTTCCAGGCCAGGCATTTAAGGAAATATCTTGTTCTAAAATAAATATTATAACTCTTCATGGAAATTACCTATTCCAAAGTGAAAATTATCATTATTTACGGAAATTCCCTGTTCAAAAGTCTAAATTATAAATCCTTACGGAAATTGCCTCTTCCAAATCACAATTATATTTATATCTAAAAACTTCCTGTTCCAAGTAAGCATTATAGTCATTTACACAATTTTTTATTTTAATGCTGAAAAATAATGACTCCCTTGAACTCGAATTTGGAAGAGGGAAGTTTCAAATTCTGAAAAATGTTTAGTTAGAAAAAAATGTATTTCAAACAGATTCTCATTTGGAACAAGGAGTTGTCCAAATCTGACAAATTGTAACTCAGAACAGGGATTGTTTTTGTAAATTCCCTTTGTACGTTAAATCCCGTTCCATGCCAAAACTTATTTTGTATATTTTATTTATTTAGCCGCCATTCAAACTCGGAATAATAATTCTTTTAGAAAATTCCCTATACCAAGTCACAATTAAATTTATTATTTATAATTCTGAAATTTAGTAACTCCCTGTTCCCACAATTTAGAAAAGGGAAGTTTCAAATCGTGGCGAACTCTGACTTGGAGAACGGATTTTTTTATTTTCTTCTTCTAAATCGGAATTAAATTTCATCCTAACAATTCCCGTTCTGTGTAAAAAAAATTCCCTGTTCCAATTCCTAATGTATAAATTAGAATTCTTAACAAAATATGCTGTTCTTAAGTGAACCTTACATTACAATTTTGATTTTGTCCAAAAATTCCCAGTTTTATCTCAGAATTATAATTTCTTCAAAAAATTCTCCGCCCTAAAGTCAAAATTCTAATTTTTTGCAGAATTTTTCTGTCTCAGAATCAAAATTATAATTCTTTACGAAATTTTTTGTTCTAAAATCACAATGATAACAATTATTTACGGGAATTCCCTCTTCTCATTTTCAAACGTATATTTCCTTACTGAAAGTCCCTGTCGAAACTTAGATTCATAATTAAGTTCAAAACAAAAGGTAAAAAACGTTGCAGGTAAAAACTGTCGTTTTAATCCTGCCATTTAAAAAAAAATAAAATCGGCAAAGGTAAAACGAAAATTTAGTGATCTTTTATTTTACCCTTGCCGATTTTCAGTTTTTTACATGCCTATATTACCCCCTGCACTTCTACCTGAAACGCTTTTTATTCCTTTTGTTTTTGCTTTCTTCAGCAAATTGTTAAAAATAAAACAAAGTTTAATCATGTATACATATACATATAAAAATATATATTTGAAAATTTTCGAAAGAAAATGCTGCAGGCGACAATTTTGACGTGGGAATCGAATACTTTCGGAATTTTGGAGAACGAAAACTGGAATCGAAGAAAGCATAATCGTAGTGAACGAGAAGGACGATTTTCATGGCGATTGGATCAACGATTTACTTCGAAAGAAGCCATCGGTTTTCCTCTCTCGCATCACATTCGGTAAAGTGGAGAACGGTTTCCATCTGGAGTTGAGAAGAAAAATATCTTGGTAACGCCTCTTTCGTGTGGGCCATTTTGAGGGTTCTATAATTGAAGTACAAATCCTTAAATGCAGACAAGAGAGAACTTTCTGCTGTCTCGAGCCTGAAAGTGAGCTTTTGGTCCAAAGCGTGCGTAGGGAAAGGAAGGAAGAAAGAAACTGGAAGGCAAGGAACGAGATTAACGTTTCTACGGTTGGGTAACTACACCCTCGTTTCACCCACTAGCAAGAGCAAGGAACGGAGTTAATGTCAGGAGGTGAAGTTATTTCGCACATTATCCCTGCGTATCAAGATCACACCGAAGAAACAAAGTGTAATTTCCTAACTGCAAACGAAATTTAGCTTCACGTTGCTACAAAATCTCAAATTTAAAAATTCCTGACTTTTCTCTGGCCAATTTTTTATTTTCCCTGGCAGTTATAAATTATTTTTTCATGTGTAAAAACAACCACAAACTTATAAAATCTCTTATAAATCTCGTATAGCTCTCTTATAACATACTTGCGATTAGACAGTCAAAACGGAACTGAAAAAAAAGGTTTTTTCCTTGATTTATGTTAAACACTTTTGGTGGAAATTAAGCTTCTACCAAAACAGTAGCATTTTTAACCGAATAGATGAATCTGAAGAGAAACTTTCAATACTCAGAAGCGAATTTTAGAAAAAATTG
Source organism: Druon quercuslanigerum (assembly GCA_010014905.2). NCBI lineage: Eukaryota > Metazoa > Arthropoda > Insecta > Hymenoptera > Cynipidae > Druon > Druon quercuslanigerum. The sequence goes on from JAAAKG020195028.1 coordinate 17,270, forward strand.
TAAAATTTTGAAACAAAGAGATGAATGTTCAACTTAAATTGTAATATTATCCTTCAGATAAAAATTAAAAAGCTGATACTTTAACGGAAAAAGTTTTTATTTGTAATCTAAAACTGTTTAATTCAGACAAAAAGACGTAGTTTGAACAGAAAAGCCTATACGTTCAGTCCTGAACAATTTTTATATTTCCAAGAATTTTATGCGAAAGGAAAAACTTTTACTCTTCGTATGTTATTTTAAAGAAGCTCGTTTCTTTAAGGATTTTATTACCTACAAAATATTAACCATTGCAATTTCATTGTTTATTTTTATTTACAACAGGACCGACTTAGACTTAAGATGATTTTGGAAACTTTTACCACTTTAATCTGGCTCGTAGGACCAAAATGTTGGGTGTCAATTCTAATTTTTGAAATTAATAAAAGAATCAGCACACATTTAAAATAAAAAATATAAAATGTTTATTTGATTAGTGGACTGTATTTACATTACTTAGAATGGAGGAGTATTTACAATAAAAGTTCACATTTTTATACGGCTGTGCTGACTCGATGCAACGAGCTGCATCGGTCAGCTGTGAGACAGATTTTCATTATATCTCCTTAAGAGAACATCTCTCTCACAGCTGACTGATGCAGCTCGTTGCATCGATTCAGCACAGCCGTATAAGAATGTAAACTTTTAGTGTAAATAATCCTCCATTCCAATTCATGTAAATACAGTCCACTAATCAAATAAACCTTTTATATTTTTTTTCATTTTAAATGTGTGCCGATTCTTTTATTAATTCCAAAAATTAGAATTGCCATTCAACACTATATATATATATAAATACAATTTTTTCCCCCATTAAATGTAGAAAAAATCGTATTATTTTAAAAGAAATGCAAAAGTTAGCCATTTTTCGGAGTATTACATTTGAATAATTACATAATTGTCATTCATTTTTTTAATTAATTACAAATTTTTATTTGTTTAAAAACTTTTCGCTGCTCAAGCAGCTTTCGTTCGAAAACTTTTAAAAAATAATATAAAATGAAATACATACAATTACTTTTCTAACTGTATAGTGTAGTCTTTTAAGTCAAAACTCAACGAAAGAAACTTAAATTTCCTAATTTTTATTTCCCAGTTGATGGTCTCGCAGAAATATTTCGAAACACTGCGAGCTTGCAGATTTTCTGGCTATCGTGACATAGCATAGCGAAAAGAATATTTTCTGGATGAGTAAAGTAAGCATTATTTTGCATTACTTTTGAATAAATTCAGCGACATCTTCCTTCAGGTACGTACTCAAAGAAATGCTTTTCCAGAGATGTTTCGGGGCATCTTTAATAGATGTTTGACACTTAATTTCGAACCACATTGGGACATATACTCTCATGATGAATTGAACTAAAACTCTTAACTCAAATGATGGATTCTCTGTCCTAGTGTAAGTTCGAAGAGTTCTACTTTTCCTAGTCAACCGTCTGGGGTGCGATAATTTCCTTGGATTTTTTTCGAGCAAGATCTTCAGAACATTCTCCTTCTTTGATAGCATTCCCTATACCTAGCCGGTACTTTTGATTAGAACTAAGATCACGGGTGTCAACTACAGGAGAATTTGGACTGTCGACAACATCAAATTTTATATTCGCAAGTGCTTCACAAGAAGCAAAACTTTTTCTAATAGGACCAGAAAAATCGTTAAGACTAGAAGTTCGTCTATCAAGTTTTATAAAAAAAAGCTTTGAATGGCAGCTCATTACCATAAAGCTAGCAAACACTCCATTGTAGCGGTTTACCTAATTCTAGTTCTAGCAATCGAATTATACCTGCGTTTTTTCCAATGTTCATAGGACAGCCATCACAACCCACACAATTTAAGATTGGAGGCATTAATTTCTTTGTCAAAGAAAACTGAAGGATATCATGTGTAATCCTTTTTGCATCTGAAGAAGATGAGGATGTGCCCTAAATAAGTACTTCCTGGTTCTTTAATGAGAGAAGTATGTTCTTCTCGTTTTTTTGTTTGTCGTGTTTTTCCCTTAGCTGTTTTATCCATTACTTTTGTTTCATCTTTTCTTCCATCGAAGTAAAAAGCCTTTATTTCTGAAACTTCTTCACTTTGATCTTGAGGTACATCAGTCATCAAACGCTTCGATTGTACTTCATGATGATCTGATTGTTTTAAATCCATTTTCTCAAAAGACGTAAATGATTTTCTCATTCACCTAGAAGATAGTTAATCTAAGAGAAACACTCTGACAGCTTCAGAAAGATCTATCTCACAAGTGCATGAAGTATTATCACACTTACAAGCCGCAATATCAAATAACTTTGATTTATTTGTACGAAACGCATTTTTGCTTTTGTACCAGGACTTATATTTATCTCTTCCATACGACTTTTTCAATTTCTTCAACTCATCTTGAACTGTTTTAACGATCTTAGCGATTCTTGCTTCTGTAAAAATTTGGGATGGAGGTTTTATTCCATATATCCTGCAGCCTTCTCCCAACTAAACGCGAAATATCAGAAAAACTTGGGTATCTTTTACATTCTTTTTCAGTTTGAAGTTTTTCGCATTCGAAAAAATAGTATCTCATTACATCAAAGTGTGTAGGTAATCTCCGGTTACGTAACTCACTGTATTTTCCAATGATTGGGCATTCGCTTAACGAATCCATTTTTCAAGCTGAAACCACTAACAATTTAAATAAGATGTTTACTAAATTTAATACGAAAAAGAAATGTTATTTAAAATTCGAGTTTTTCAGCTCTCTTCCAATATACTCGCGATTCCACTCTCAAAACTGAACTGAATTCTTCTTCTGAAAAAGTGGTTGGAAAAACAAAATGTAAACAAAAGCCTGGTGAGACGTAGTGCACTGGTAAAATGTAAACAAAACCTTCAGGCACTCAAAAATTACAGTGAACTATGTTTGTTTCGATTCTGGGGATTAGCAAGCGGATCGTGAACGCATAAAAATATTATAATATTAAAAAATTAAAAATGTTAGATTTTGCTCATTGTTGAAACTACAAATAACTTCGGTTCAAAAATTAAACAAGATGTCCAAATTAAAACTAATGTCAGAAATCAGCATAACAGTAATACTTTGATAATTTAATCACATTATAAAAAGCTAATATATGTTCCGACTATATTTTTATTTGATTTTATTTAGAATATATTTAAAGAAATATATAATACTCGTATGATGGTCACATGGTTGATAAGTAATATAACATTAAGAAAATAGACAAAAAATTTAATTCTGGGTGTTTTAACTCTCTACGTTATTCTGGTCTGATACAAATTATTTAAATTATTTCTCACTGTACAAGTGTAAATCTAGGTACACTCGAAAACATTTTTATCTTATTTAGATACCGAAAATTAATTTTGTTGTATTAGAAAAAAGCAATATATCATTTTATATCAGAAATATTATATTGCCGAACTCTAAGAAAATGGCGAAAAAGTCAATTTTTTCGATATTTTGAAATTTCCAGGTCACATAGGTAGGGTAAAAGATATTTAAATCATGTTTTGCTAGATAAGTACAAATCCACTTGCTTTGAAGTTTTTTTTCTGATAATTTATCTACCGAAAATTAATTTCATTGTCACATAAAGAGCAATATATCACTTTTAAATATTTTCTTGTGACTCAAAGACAATACAAATTATTTTAATGTTGTATGGTCAAATAATCGAGAAATTTACCATGAATCTAAGAAAATAGCAAAAGAGTCGACTTTTTTCGATTTTTTGAAACTTTAAAGTCAATTAGGAAGGGATTTTTAATGGAATTATAGCTAAACAGGTTCAAATAGAACTGCTTTGAATTTTTTTTACTGATCATTTAAATCTCAAAAAAAATGTTTGCTGTTAAAATTTGAAGAGGTGCTTCGTTTTTTGTGATTTTTAGCTGTATCTGCGAGGCGGAGACAGGCGGAATTTTTTTATGAAACTTTAGGGGAGTTTTGTTGACTCTCAAAAGAAACTTTTTATTGCTATTAGACCTTCGCGCAAACAACTTTTCATTGATACGCCATATTATACAATGATTAATTTTTTTTTCGAATTTCCTTCAAACTGAAAATGGATGGAGGACGAATAAAAATTGTTCAAACAATAGCATGGAGTTTTTAAGAGAGTTTAGTACTCCTCGAAATCATTCACTATTATTTTCAATTCATGATATACGATTTAAAAATATTTAAAAAAGTAATTGTTCAAAAAAATTATATTTGTCAAAACGATTAAAAAATGTTTAATATATTATGACTATACACTATATAGTCAGAAAAATAATTGTATGTATTCAATTTTATATTCTTGTTTGAAAGTTATCGAAAAAAGTCCTTAAGCAAGTAAAAATAATTTAAACAAATATAAATTTGTTAAACATTAGAAGAAATGTACAAAAATTATGTAATTATTCAACAAAAAGTAGCATAGGATACCAATTTGAGAGGAAAGGGGTCACCTCTGACTCAACTTTCAGAACTTTCGAAAATAAAGCATGATCAATTGTTTATGTAATTACATTATGTTGTTTTTACCAAATTTACGACTCCAAACAATGAAGAACATTCTTATAGTTCCTTCAGAAAATACCATTATTTTAAACAAATTTAGGGAATCAATAATCGTTTAAATTAGTTACATTAATTGAAGCAATTAAAAAGTGGTTAAAACCTAATAATAATTATTTAAAATGTCTATTAGTTATCATTTCAAGAGCAAAGACGGCACAAATTGCTAAAAATTAACAATAATACGTGAAAATGTAGTTTTATTATTCTTGGGTCATATTTGGGGCGCTTTGGGGCAGGGGGTTTGAGAGTGGGTTAAAATGAAAGCTAAATGTATGGTTTTATTTCGTATAAACTCCTCTTCAATCCCTGAAAAACTATTGTATATGGTTTACAACACTGTACCACATATATTATATGCAGAAAACAGCGCCTTATTCAGCAACAGAGCATGCAAAAGGCTCGTGGTGCAGAAGACGTTGGTGGTGGTAGCACGCTTCCGAGAAAAATGTCCCCTACCGTCCCGAGAGACGAACTATTGAGAGACTTAACTGTATTTAAATTTGCAGTTTAATGGATGGATTTCCAACCGAAAGGAAACAAATTTTTGACCAAAAGGAATGAAAATTTAACTAATAAAATGCATTTTTAACAACGAAGAACTATCAACCAAGTAGTTGGTGTTTTAAACAAAAAAGGTGAATTCTTATCAAAAAAATATGATTGTTTAATTTGCAACTAAATATAATTAATATATGTAGCTACAAATGGAATGGTTAAATTTTCAGTTGCTAAAAGTGACTTTCGGAAAAAAACGAATTTTGAACAAAATAATAAAATTTTCAACCAATAAAATGCAAAATTTTAATCACAAATTAATATTAACAGACCGATTTCATATAAAAGCATCCAGCCTACCCCTGGTGCTGTCATGGAATTTTTTGGCGTTGAAATATATTTTTTTCGAAGGTAAATTATGAGACAAGTATTTTTTAAATTATGAAAAATGAACGAAAATTTTCTTGAATAGATTATGTCTGGGGAAAATATTGACATAACTTTAATTTTCTTCGAAATTTTTGTTAAGAAGACCACTTCGATTTTTTCTTTAATTTAATTTTAAATTTAAATTAATATAAAGGAGATATCCTGTGATTTTCAGACACGCCAAACTATCCGTCCATATGGCAACAATATTTTTCCTAATAAGAAATACAAATTCCAGAATATCAATTCTTTTTTAAAAAATTATAGTTTTATATCTTAAATAAGCTCAAATTATATCGAATGACATCATTTTGCCGAAAAACATAAATCCGGAATATTGAGAAATACCGAAAGGAGTAGAAAATTTCCGAAATTTCAAATAACCAAAAATAAAATAAAACTACCAAAAATATTTAGTAACGAAATGAAATATTCCGAAATTGAAGGTTAATTAAAGGTCAGAATTTTAAAAATCGCAAAATTTTAACTTTACAAAATTAGTCAATTATGGAAATTTTTATTAATCAAAATTCAAAATTAGTAACAAAAAAATAATGTAATATTTTTTATATATATTAGAATAATATTTTATTTTAAAGCGCACATACTGTTTGATGCATATATTCAATTTTAAAAGAGCTCTTAAAATTTTTGAACCGTGCACGTATACGTGTTTTCTATATGAAAGAATAGTTTAACGAGGATAAGGATGCATATGATATCTCCACTATATTACTATGAATCTAAAAAACAAATTTTAAATTAGAGGTAGTCTTTTTGAGAACATTGAGTGTTCAGTTTTTTCTAAAAACTTACGCCATTTTAGCAATTCAATAAGAAAAATTAAGTTTCTTCAATGTCGCAAAGAAAATTATTTGTCAATTTTTTGTCAAGATAAAACTTTTTCAATGATCTTTTCGTTATTTTTTCTATAATTTACGTGAATATCCAAGTAACCCTAAGTTGATGTAAAAAAAAATTTACGACATCACCACGGTCAGAAAAAAATGATCAGCTTCATGAAAATCCATTAAGCACATTTAATAGGGAAAATGTTTGTTTTATTTTTGTTACAAAAAAATATTCATTTCATTGATTTTAAAATTCATTATCGCCGTACTGCCATTCTATGGAAAAACGAGAAGTACGCTGGAACCTGTAAGGAGCCACGGATTCATTGGAAATAGTATCAAGGTCAATACAAGCCATGTTCGAAACCGTAATTCAATTCAGGGTCTAGTTTTACCATACAAAACCAGCGAACGAAGAAAATCGAAAAAGCATTTGAATCTTTTTTTCCTTATTCCGCTTAATTGAATAGATATGTGAATAGTTTAGATGTGAATTGTAGTTGATATGTCTTACGGTCATCATAGATAAATAAAAATGATATGAATGCGACTTTCATCATT
>JAAAKG020195039.1:0-24197 GCA_010014905.2 Druon quercuslanigerum
ATCAAGAAAATTTCTAGCGTAATATTCGACTTGAAAAGCATGAGAGGAGATGTCAACCGTCACATTCACGTTAAGGATTTGATTCATTACAGGGAGGATCCCCACCACGCAACCCCCTCGTCACCGAACACGTGATCAATCTCCCAGCAATTATATTGGTCGTTACCGAATACCCTCGGGCAGTTCTAACCTAGCAGACGGATCGACACTATCGAAGGTTTAGAAGATGAAATCGCGAAGTTGGAGAGAGAACTCCAAGACGACGGGTTCGTGAAGTTCCGTGAAGTCTGGTTGCATTACGACAACGAGGAACGAACGACTTCCTGTCAGGCCCCCACTGATCCACATGAGGCCTACCAGAGGAAAGCGACTAGGCCGAGAATGTATACCGGAAAAGTGAGGAAAACAGTGCTGTCCCTTACCGACAAATTTCGTGCGAAAACCATCACGCGTTCAGCCGTACAGCAGTAAACCGCCACAAAACATTTGACTGCCAAGATACAGCCACGGACAGCACCAGTTTCAAGTTCCCTCACTCCCAAGTCTCAGCGAGCTCTAACCCAGCCTTCTGAACCCATCCTGGAAATCTTCCTACCACAGCCCGCTTCCAAAGTTGCACCATTGGTCACCACCGTTGAACCAACTGTTCCCGCCTGCACGTCACCGCCAAGACTCCAGATTCCTGAGGAACCACTCATATTGGTCCCCGCTCAACCAGGCACTGCCCGGGAAGTGATAGTACAGAGAAGTAATATTATTATTATATTTCCGGGACAAGTGTCTTTTCAAGCACCCGTTGCTACCATGCGTTGGAGAGAACGTCATAATGGACTACGCTACAGGATGCTTTTCGCCGCGAACGGCGTCCTTAGAAACATACATATTTCTGTGAGTAGAGCAAAATTTAAAATGTACGATTCACTGTTTCAATTTCATTCCAATTATTTCAACTGTGAACCGTCTCTGTATTGATTCGTCCTTTTGAAACGTTCTCCTGTCATACCGCATTTCCACATTTGTTATTGTGTACATTTCTCCGCACTGCAAATTTCGCTCTCCCAAATGAAGGGGAGATGTAACGAGAGCTAATACACGTGTGCATTCAGTACGCACACGTCTATCGAGCTCTCGTTAACTATAACCATACCACGTTGCATACGATATCCCTACCCTCTCTCTCCCCACCACCGACATAGCATCGAGCATTGATTGAACCTTTATCAGTCTAACTACACAAGGCGAAAAGTCAGTTCGCCCCGGAACGGCTGCTATGATAGGCAAAGAGAAAATTAATGCAATGGCAAGTAGTAGACGCTCCTACACTTGTAATTTCAGAATAGTTTCCTTTCTTCGGGCAGAGAATTATTAATGTTCGGGTGCTCCTGACATTACCAATTCGATGTCACGAAATGGTAATTGATAGGTGCTCCTATAATTACTATTTCGTGCAAAATTTAATAATGTCTACTCGTCCGTGTACGAATTCTTCAATTAATGGGTGCTCCCATAGTTGAAAGAACTGTAAAGGGAATTATAATTAATAGGCGCTTCTATAATTATGATTTACCACCGTAAATCGACGTAATCCGACCCGTCAAATAAAAGAACCGTTTCCACCTTAAGAATCCTACCGATTTTCATTATTTCTTCTCCGCCGAAAGAACCTGTAAATTTCAAATTATAAAAATAGTTGGAATTATTTCGCAACCAACAGGTGCTCCTGTGGATATGAAGTTAGCCGAATATAAATACCAATCAAAAGGCACTCCTATGATTGATATTTATCCGTTCTTTAAAAATACACAACCGACCCATACACATTCGTTCCATATGTTAACTCCTCTTTCCGCCTTTCCGTTTACCGTAGAGGGGGTGACATGAAGATCAATGTCGTATACCGCCAATTGTCAATCTGTGTGTCTAGTCTGTTGTTTTCACGTTTTCCTCTATTTTATTTTACGCGGAGAATAAATTGTAAAATTGCAGGATTCATCCAGAGAAAAGATGAGCGAGTCATTTCCGCCCGCCTCCATTCTACTACAATAATAATTATTATTATCATTATTATTATTTTGAATGATTTACCATTCAACCGCCTACCGATCTACACTTACAGAATCTCACGTATTTATTTGTCCGCGATTTTACACAACAGCTACATTTAAAACTATTTCAATTAATTCTCACACACTCATTCACACCACACTTCCAATCACTCGTCACACTTTACAATAGCTTTTAATTAGTAATGTATTTAATAGGAAGAATATATATTTTGTTTTTTACGTCACTAGAACAAAGATCTGTTTTAATTGTCTTTAAAATCCCCAACGCTGGTTGACTGAAGCGTCCGGTGAGACAATATTAAACGGGGGTAAAAAACGGATCCTTACAGGGTTTAGACTGCGGACACTACATTTTATTCCATTTAATAATTCTGCGGAACACATCCTTGAATCTTGTCAACATTTTTTTTTAAATTGTTGACACAGCCACACAAAAAAAAGTTTGCGGTGCCAAAAAAGCTACCTACATAGTGTTGTAGTGAAATTTTCTGCTTACCAGTTTTTTTTGTGTTCGACCTGGAATTTTTATACGAGGTTGAATTTTTCTATGTTCGCTACTTTGCATTTAGAATTTTTTTGCAAGCTGTTGAGTTGATCTTTTCATAGTTCTCATGTTAAAAAATATTTTCTGTAGTTTAGAAGGAGGAAAAACTTTGTTGTAAAAGTTAATAAGAAAATTATAATGTTTCAACATGACTAAAATTTTTCTCGTAAACGGCTAAACGAATATTAAAAACTGTGACGTCAAAATTTGTATTTATGAATCTCTATTATAGAAATATGTTTTTGAATTTACAAAATTAAATTTTTTGATAAAGCTCTCATTTGTTTGTAAGCAATTTGATTTTTTTCTACTTATAACAAAATTTTCATCTCATGTTTTTCCACATTAACTTTAGAGAGAAACGCTAAAGAAATACGGTATAATTCGTATAATAAACTTTTATACAAGGTTTTTTATGCTTAGGCCGCAAAAAAATTTTAATTTGTAAAGTTAATAGCAATAAAATATCAATATCTATGATAAGAATCATCGTATTTGTTCCAGCGTTTCTCTCCCAAAGTTTAATATATTTCACATTTTTAACGACCATCGTTGTAACCCTCAAGCATGGCTTGGGATTCCAGCTTTCCGTTTTTTCGAGAATAAGTCTGACAACATATCCCGGGAAATTAGAGAATTGAAATCTCATTCCCATGCCTGTAGTGCAATTTTTTAAAACTTTTGTTATATTAAATAATCCACAACTCCACAACGAATTTGCAAAATAGGATTTTTCAAATGTTTCAAATTCCGCGTAAGGTTCAACCGTCTTGGAAGTTAAAATTCTATCGAAACAGAGAACAGTCAATTTTCGCCGAATTCCAATGGGTGAGAGGAGCGGGCGACCAATAACAGAGCTCGATCCATTCTCCCCACCGCTGAAACACGCGCGAAATCGCTCGACGATATGGTAACTGCCAAAAATCGGCAAGGGCTTTTAGTCAGTAGCTTCTCGGCCGAGAAGCGCAACGTATAGTAGAGGACGATCTACTACGATATAAATTCGCTGCAATTTGTACAACTCAATATTTTACAATTAAATTCATTTTTCGTTTACTTTAAAATCCGGTTCTTTTTATTAACTACAGTTTTTTTACCCTTTCTATATTTACGAATACCCGAATTAGCAAGATTTCAGCCTCCTGCCAACCCTCTTAGGAGTCATCCAGGATCCCGGATCTTCCAGCTTCGACAGTGTCTTAGGTTCTGCATCGGTGACTGACAGGTGCGTTAAGTGTCCGCCGGATTCTCATCATTAGTGCGGTACTGTCAGTAAATCTAGCGCACGATTCGAATTTCGCTCATCGACAGTGTGTGGAACGATCGCGATTTCTTCCTCCTTCGTTCGCTTAGGATCGACGGTTGCCAGTCGCCGAACTGTCGACCGAACGCGCGGATTCTTTTCGTTCGTCGTTTGAGCTTTTCTCTATCGCGATGTCGAAATGATTTTAGCCCCATAGGTTTGCATTTAATCCATCGGTGCCCTCCGATGATCGGAAGCCCTGTAAGCGTCACGGAAAACCCCGGAAACGTTTAAATCGAAGGCGAAGGAAGAGTAAGAAGCTACAGCTCCTCTCGTCCCGGGAGATAGCAAATACCGATCTCTGCAATGAGCCTTTATCTCCACCCCCGTTTCCTGTGACCGCAAAGTCACCAAGTTCCAGCCTGGTTTTTCCACCCAGACTACCGTCTCCACACCCTGTTTCCGCCAATTTCAAATACGACCCGCGGTACCTAAATTGCAGGTGAGATTCTCTTGGTTCGGAATACGACCCAGGAAGTCCAGCTTTTTATTCGGACTGAATTCCGAAAGAGCGAATCCCGGAATTTCCACTGAGTTTCTCTCCTCTCGCTCCCCCGTGTCAATCTGGAGACATTCACCATCCCGGCACTCGCTGTGCCCCCGACAGAAAATCTTCCCTCGGCAACGAAACTTTTTCGCCGGCTGGAAACAAATGTCGGAAGCCCAGGCCGGGACTTTTGTTCATTTCGGTAGGGATTTCACCTGTTAAGTTCTCCCCCTTACCCGCCAGGTCGCTGTCAGACGTGCCTTGTTTTAGTTAACGAACATTTTCCCTTAATGTCGACAAATCTTCCCCTAAAAAAGGGATTTAAAGTTCGTCGACTCCCCATTGATAACTGTAACCCATATCAAGTTCCTTCAAATTTGTTCTCAACCTAAACTTCAGAAAATATCTTTTAACATGAAAGCTATGAAAAGATCAACTCAACAGCTTAAAAAAACATTCCCAAACTCTAAGTAGCAAACAAAAAATTCAAAAAATTTGGAATTCGACTAATCTCAAACACCACTATAATACTACTTAGGCCGCCTTCTGACCTGTAAAAGATATAACTGCGATGGCAGGTGTACAACTTTGCTTCCGCGATTTTTTCCGCAAACTTCAGGATATATTTCTAAAAAGTGATTACCTGTTTATGATGCAAAGTATTGTCCGTCACTAGCCACTACTTTTTGCCATCTTTCTGGCAATTTTAGGATACCATCTCAAGAAAACGATGCGTCTTTTGAGGCGATCCACGAATCGACCCATTCTTTGACTTCTTGATAAAAGTGGAAATGCTGCTCAGCTAGACTATGTGCCATCGATTGGAAAAAATGGTAGTCGGAAGGACCAATGTCTGGAGAGTACGGCGGGTAGGGTAAGACTTCCCATTTTAGGGTTTCCACGTATGTCTTGACGGGTTTTGAGACATGTGGCCGAGCATTGTCATGTTTCAATTTAATTTTATCGTGTCTACCTCAGTACTGTGGCCATTTCTCCTTCAATGCACGTCTCAAGTACATCAATTGGGTTCAATACCTGTCCCCTGTCCCATGTCGACATCAAAATCACCGCTCTTAAAGCGTTGAAACCACTCTTGACACGTGCTTTCACTAAGAGCAGCCTCACCGTAAACACTTGAGAGCATTCGGTGAGCCTCAACCGCAGTTTTCTTTAAATGAACACAGAAAATCAACACTTCCCGCAAATTACGAGAATTTGGCTCGAAAACTGACACCTTCGATCGAGAATGCACTTCTGGTGCCAACACAAATTAACTAATGTGGTGCTGTCGTTATGTTGACAGATGTCCAAGCTAACTAAATGACATGTTTGACCTGCCTGTTTCAACCGGCACTTACCGCTGCAGCCTATCACTAATATAATGATAGTGTTCAAGATCTTTGAGTTTGTTGTTGATGTTTAATCAATGTAGAAAAATTAAAACCAAAGGGATTACAAAAACAGTTGTTTGTAAGCAGTATGTAAGTCTTACATGAAAATATACCTCTGTTCCCATTAGTATTGAAAATGTGTTTGAAAAAATTTTTCAATAGAAAATTATTTTCTAACATTTCTTCATAAATTATTTGAAAAAATATGTTATATTGTGAATACAAAATTTCTTTATTGAGAAAATCCAGGTTGAAAAAATAGAAAATAAAAAGTTGAAAATGAGGAAGCAATATTACACTCGTTTCGCGTGTGAAATTACCTGTTGATTTTCAGTAATTTAACAATAATGAAAAAGGCACACAAAAATTCCAGCGGAGACTCGAAAATCAAAGAATTATATGAATTATTATAGAACGAATGTACTTCCATAAAACAATTGATGATTCTATACAATAATAAGAAATTGCAGCTTGTATTTCAATAAATCTAAATTTTAATCTTGGGAAAAAATTCACAATATCTGCATCACGAAACGTAAAAATTCACCAATAATTACAATGCAGTGATCTAATTGTTAAATCAAAGCAGCGCGCACTTCCGCGTGACTTTCGGAAAGGGTAGGGGTATAGGAGAGCAAATTCCACTCACTCCTTTGGAATTGGGATGCTCGTGTCTGTGGAACGCTCGTTACTGTAGGCCTCGTACGTTCGGAGTCCGAGTGTAGTTTCAAATAAATGAGACATTTTTGTGAGACATTGAGACTGTTTATTAATTTAATTTAACAATACGATACATCTACAACGTATTCTATGTAGAAGAGGACTAGAAAAATAAAGATTCTATCAACGCCTATAGGCGAAATAGTAATATTACTCTTTACATCAAAATTGTACCGAAATAAATACTGACAAACCGCTCACTAAATAAAGCGCTACATGTAAATGATTTTCGCAATAAGTAGTATTCTTACCAGATGCTCGGCAATATCAAATTTAAGTAGTTGAACTTTGATCCTCGCAGTGAAGAGCAAAAAAAGGACACTCTTACTTATATACTTGCTCATAAAAAGTCTTTTAATATCAGAAGATCTTTCTTCGGTCCCACAAGTCGATGTTTAAGGAAACACTATAATGAAATCTTAATTTATTTGCTCTTAAAAGCCTTTTCTACGTGAGAAATATAATTAGAAAATTTATCATATAAAACTACTTTGCACGATTATATTAAACAAGATTTGAGAAAACGAATTAAAAATAACGTATCAATATTTACAAAATCGCGAACTTTTCAATCATGTAACAGAGAACAAAAATCTATCTAGACTTCGTTATCCTTTCTGAAAAGTTCGCTTCGTAGTAAACTTCATAATTTCTTTCTCTTCGTGTAAAATTGCCTCTAACTCTGATTCCTCACTCTCTTATTTTCAATTCGAATCAAAAACTGCTCTTCTCAATTGACAATAATCAGATAACAGAAAAAGTGGAGTAAAAAAACATTAAGTAACGGACAACATTTTAACAAACGAAATATTATGTACTCATTATTCTGGAAACGAATACGGCAATGGCACTAATCTTTGATACCCGTCTTGCTTCATCAAGTCGCTTTTAAGTCGCAGCTTCATAAATTAAATATCCGTCCAACTCTCGCTGTGTACACTTTTACAGGATGACAAATCAACGATTATTAATTAACGCGTTAAATTTTTGGCGTAACGAAGGCAAATATCGTATACAAGAAACGTTATTACTCAACAGTCTTAACGTTGCTTTTCGTGATAGAGAATGTCGAAATGAATTAAGGAACGACAGCCGCGATCGCAGTCTCGTCGGTTGAATCCACCTCGTGATGGTCAATATTGACTGCCTCGGTTGCAGTTTCTGTATGCAATGGAGGTGTACTAATTTCCACTCCAGCTGGTAATTGCTTACCGCGACGAACCGGCGACTTGACGACGCTTTTGTCGTCTTCGGTTTGAGCAGGGCACTCGAAATGTACACAGTGAAATACCTGAAATAAATATAAATATGTTTTTTATCACATATGCATGATTTTCAGCCCTTTTCGACGCCTTTGAAGCGGGGCTAAGGCTCCAGTGTCCCCAATCATCGTAACTTTTTAAACTGCGCTTGCATCGCGCCGACAACCCGATTGGTCACTGTTAGCCCGCTGATTTTGAATTATACATTATTATATTATATTCAGATTGAATATTTATGATAAATAATGCTTGGCAAATGCATCCAAAGTAGTTTCTTAATCCTAAATTTGAATTTCTTCTAATTCTGACTTCAGAAGAAAAAGATGTTAAACAAAAAAAGGCAATAAAAAGTTTTAGTTTTAAGCAAAAAATATTAGTTTCAATATTTAATCAGTAATTGTAATTCAGGGCTTCTTCGAGTTACTAAAAAATGTATGATATAACATTTATCAGTGCAGTAATTAATTATTAATTCATTTTTGGTCATTTTAGTGATTTCATTTTAAGTCACATCGTCGGAAATAAAAAAAAATTTAATTCTAAAACTCGACAGAGTCAAGATCATTGCATTGATTATCTCTTTTTCATTACAATCGAATTTTTTCAATCTGTCACTCCAAAATCTTATTTCAGGATTAGGAAATTTCTATTTGGGAATTTCTCAATAATTATTTATTAGAAATATGAAATCTGAATATTTATATAATTTAAAATCAGGGCGCTAACAGTGACCAATCGGATTGTCGGCGTGACGCAAGCGCAGTTTAAAAAGTGTGTAAGATTGAAGACACTATAAAGCTCTACTTTTTACTCCCTATGGCAGGGGTATCCACAATCCTCACACAAAAAAACTCAGTTGGAAGGGCTCGGTTCTGAAATTTTAACCTGGAGGACACTTTTTTTTGGTGTAACTTAACGTAACTTGTAATAAAAGAGATGTAATAAAGGGATCATAAAAAATTCCAAGCTAATTAAATGTTCAAAATTGAATTCAAAATTTCCAATTGTAAACTTATAAATTTCTTTATAAAAAAATAAATAATCTTAAATAAATTTAAAGCATTAAAAATTTGTTTTTTTAATTGAAGAATCTCTAAATGTAATTATTTCAGATTGAAATTTCAAAAACAAAAAAAATTAAAAACGTTCAAAATTGAAATATTTGTTTTAAGAAAATAGTTGAAACTTTTAAGAAAATAATTATATTTTGAACCAAATAGTAGAATTTTTAACCAAAAGACATGAATTTTTAAAAAAATAGTGGCATTTCTAAACAAACAGTTGAATTCTTAGCATATAAAGATCCATTTTCAATCAAATGGTCGAATTATGAATAAAAACATTAAAATTCAATAAAATATTTGCATTTCAAAGATAAATTTTTTTCAGAACACAGTTAAATTTTTATGCAGAAATTTTCCACCAAATAATTGAAGTTTTGTCTACAACAGATCGATTTTCAACTAATAATGATATATTTAATTTCTCAGTTAAAACAAAATTATTAACAAGAAGTGAAAAAAAATGTCAACAAAATAGTTTTGCTTTCATCCCATTAGTTGAATTTATAACAAAAAAAGATATTTTCTCAAGAAAAAATCTAGTTATTGTTATAGTTGATTTTCCAATAAAAATTATGAATTTTAAACCAAAAATGGAATAGTGAAATTTTTCACTTATACAAATTAATTTTTCACCAAATACTTGAAATTTCAACTAAAAACGAAACATTTTTAACCCAAAATGGAATAGTTAAATATTCAGTTATAAAAATAATTTCCAAACAACGAAAAAACAGTTTTCAAAGAAATAGTTCGACTTTCAATCAAGCAGTTGAATTTTTTAACCAAAAAGGTGAATTCTGAACGAAAAATATAATAATAGAAAATTTTACAACTAAAAACGACCATTTTTCAGCAAAAGTTTTAATAGATATACTTGCAGTACAAAAAATTAATTTTAGCGAAAAAAAAGTTCAACAAAATAGTTCAATATTCAACCAATGAAATTAACTTTAAAAAATATAGTTCAACTTTCAATCATGTATTTACATTTTCAACCAAAAAGATGACTTTTTAACGAAATACTTGATCTTCTAACAAGAGAAATTAAATTTTTGATCAAACAACAAAATAGTTGAACTTCTAACCATATATTTAAATTTAAAAATTGTAAAAATTAAAAAAATTTCTATCAATAATTCAAGATTAATTTAAATGTTCAAAACCAAAAGACCAAACATCAATCTTAAAAAAAATTATTATATTTTGAGTTCAAAAAGACGAATTATCTACAAAACAGTTGAATTTAAAACACAAAAATATGATTTATCAACAAAACAGTTAATTTTTTACAAAATACTTAAATTTGCATAAACGCAGTTGAATTTTCAAATGAAAATATGAATTATTAACAAAAAAAATTTAAAAATTTGAATTTAAATACTTTCTATCAGTAATTCAAGTTTAATTTGATTTTTCAAAACCAAAAGACCAATTTTTCTCACAAAAATTTTCAAATTAAAAAATTAATTCTTAATAAAAAAAACAAACAAAAAAAAACATCAGTCTTCAAAAAAATTATTAAATTTTGAGTTCAAAAAGACGAATTATCTACAAAACAGTTGAATTTCAAACACAAAAATATGATTTATCAACAAAGCAGTTAATTTTTTACAAAATACTTAAATTTTCATAAACGCAGTTGAATTTTCAAATGAAAATATGAATTATTAACAAAAAAAGTTCATTTTAAACCGAATAGGTTAATTCGAAAGACGACTTTTCTACAAAACAATTGACTTTCAAACGCGAAAATACGATTTATCAACAATAAAGTTAATTTTATAATAAATAGTTGAACTTACAATAAACTAATTGAATTTTCTACAAAATACTTAAATTTGCATAAACGCAGTTGAATTTTCAAATGAAAAAACGAATTATTAACACAAAAAAAGTTTAAAAATTTAAAAATTTAAATACTTTCTATCAATAATTCAAGTTTAATTTGAATTTTCAAAACCAAAAGACCAATATTTCTGACAAAAATTTTCAAATTAAAAAATGAATTCTTAATAAAAAAAAATAAAAATAAAATATCAGTCTTCAAAAAAATTATTAAATTTTGAGTTCAAAAAGACGAATGATCTACAAAACAGTTGAATTTCAAACACAAAAATTTGATTTAACAACAAAACAGTTAATTTTTTACAAAATACTTAAATCTGCATAAACGCAGTTGAATTTTCAAATGAAAATATGAATTATTAACAAAAAAAAGTTAAAAAATTAAAAAATTAGAATTTAAATACTTTCTATCAATAATTCAAGTTTAATTTGATTTTTCAAAACCAAAAGACCAATTTTTCTCACAAAAATTTTCAAATTAAAAAATTAATTCTTAATAAAAAAAACAAACAAAAAAAAACATCAGTCTTCAAAAAAATTATTAAATTTTGAGTTCAAAAAGACGAATTATCTACAAAACAGTTGAATTTCAAACACAAAAATATGATTTATCAACAAAGCAGTTAATTTTTTACAAAATACTTAAATTTTCATAAACGCAGTTGAATTTTCAAATGAAGAAATGAATTATTAACAAAAAAAAGTTCAAAAATTTAAAAACTTTCTATCAATAATTCAAGATTAATTTGAATTTTCAAAACCAAAATACCAATTTTTTAGAGGACAGTTAATAAGTGAATTTTCGTCCACAAATTATCAACTAATAATGGTTTCTTTACATTTTTAGTTAAAAAAAAATATTAAATAAAAATAAAACAATTTTTGAACCAAAAACATCAGTTATTCCCAAAAATGTTTTAACAAAAAGACGAATTACAAAACAAATAATTAAATTATTAACAAAACCCCAGCAATTTTTAACTAATAATGGAATAATGAAATTTTCAGATACAAAAATTAATTTTCAAACAAATAATTGAATTTTCAAGTACAAACGATCAATTTTTAATGAAAAATGGAATAGTAAGATTTTCAGATTCAAAAATTAATTAAAAAAAAAAGAAAAGAGTTTTCGACAAAATAGGTCAACTTTCAACCAAGCAGTTGAATTTTCAAAAAATATATATTAATTTAATATATAATATTCAGACTTTATGTTTAGGTTCTTTTAATTCAGTTCGCTCTAAAGGGAAATAAAAACGAGAAAAAGGAAAAGTTTCTTGAAAATAGAGGGAAAAAATAGGAATTCCTTGAAAAAGAACGACAAAAAGGGGATATAGGCGAGGGCTGTGAAGTCTGAGAAACCTTAAAAAATAGATAAAAACCTCATTGGCTGTGTTGCGTGTTCCGACAATATTTATAAAGACGACCGGACGCGGTGGATGGAATCTTATCGTTTGCCAGGATTGACACGCTTCTCTCGTTTTGTCGCAAACAACTTCCCAATTTCTGGAATCGCCTGAAACCTCCACGTAGTAAGAGTAAGATCGATCGTCACAATCCCACAAAAGTAATCTGTAAAAATTCAACAACAAAAAAAAAACAAGAAAAAAAGATTTAGAAATTCTCAAAATTCAATTAAGTAAAAAGATTGCAATTAATTATTGTAATTCACAATTTTGATTTGACTTACCGCATGGACTCAATCATGTAAGGCTGTCCAAGTTGAACCTGAATAAGGCCAGAATTGAGTTGATGACACGTGTATCCACTGTCCCAATCGTAATTCAACATGTCACCATCCAATAAAGCATTTCGAGACCTAAAATTAAAATCATGAAAAATTATTACCTTTTAGAGCATTTTCTCGTTTTTACCGATTGGAATCTAAACGCAATATTTGAATTTTTTAATTAAAAAAGATTTCTTATCAATAGAGACCCAAAAAGACAAATTTTTAACAAAAAATTAATTTTTAACCAAACAGTTCCATTAACAACCAAATGGATAAACTTTTAAATAAAAGGAACAAATTTTTAAAAAAATATTTGAATTTTCAAGCTAAAAAGTCTATTTTTTTTAAATTAAACTTTTGAACCCGAAAAGATGTTTTTTTAAATAAAAAAGATCATTTTCAATCAAAAAGATGACTTTTCTACCACAGAAGACAAATTTTCAACCTAAATGGCCAAAAGGGCGATTTTTTAGGAAAAAAGTTCAATTTTCAACCAGAAAAGTTTACTTTTTAAGAAAAAATATCATTTTCAACCAAAAAGATTACTTTTCTTCTAAAAAAGACAAACTTTTAATGTAAATGGACAAAAGGGCGTTTTTTAAGAAAAGAGTTGAATTTTTAACCAGAAAAGTTTAATTTTTAAGAAAGAAGATCATTGTCAACCAAAAATATGACTTTTCTACCATAAAAGATGAATTTTTAAACAAAATGGCCAAAAAGACGAGTTTTTTTATAAGACAGTTGAATTTCAACTCGACAAGTTGAATTTTTAAGAAAAAAGATCATTTTCAACCCAAAAGATGACTTTTCTATTAAAAAAGACAACTTTTCAATCTCAATGGCCAAAAGGACGATTTTTTAAGAAAACAGTTGAATTTTCAACAAGAAAAGGTGAATTTTCAAGATAAAAGATCATTTTCAACCAAAAAAGATAACTTTTCTACCATAAAAGATACATTTTCAATCGAAACGGACAAAAAGAAGAGTTTTTTTAGAAGACAGTTGAAATTTCAACTCGACAAATTGAAATTTTTAGAAAAAAGACAAATTTTCAATAAAAAAAGATGACTTTTCTGCTGTAAAAGATAAATTTTCAATCCGGAAAGATTTATTTTTCAACCAAAAAGTTCATTTTCAACCAAAAAATACCAATTTTTTCCCAAAAGACAAAATTTTAGTAATAAAACAAGATGTATCCTCAATCAAACAGATGAATTTCCAACTAAAAAAGACATTTTTTGTACAAAAAATTGAGTCGTCGAATTTTGAATATAAAATGTTAATTTTCAACACACAAGATTAATTTTTAAACTAAAACGACGAATTAAAAAAAATATGTATTAATTTGCTTCCAAATAATTGCATTTTTAAC
This sequence comes from Druon quercuslanigerum, assembly GCA_010014905.2. Lineage (NCBI taxonomy): Eukaryota > Metazoa > Arthropoda > Insecta > Hymenoptera > Cynipidae > Druon > Druon quercuslanigerum. Next base: position 13,790 of record JAAAKG020195039.1, read on the forward strand.
TTATAAAGGATCAATTTCTCATCAAAAATAAGAAACTTAAATTTTATAATTAGAAAATTAATTTTTAATAAAAAAAATTAATTTTTATAAAAAAACGAATTTAAAAAAAAACATCAGTCTTCAAAAAAATTATTAAATTTTGAGTTCAAAAAGACGAATTAACTAAAAAACAGTTGAATTTCAAACACAAAAATATGATTTATCAACAGAACAGTTAATTTTCTACTAAATAGTTAAATTTGCATGAAAGCATTTGAAGTTTCAAATAAAAATAAGAATTATTAACAAAAAAAGTTCATTTTAAACCAAATAGGTTAATTCGAAAGACGAATTTTCTACAAAACAATTGAATTTCAAACGCGAAAATACGATTTATCAACAATAAAGTTAATTTTATAACAAATAGTTGAACTTACAATAAACTAATTGAATTTTCAACAAAAAAGTTCATTTTCAAGCAAATAGTTTAATTTTCTATACGCGAAAATATGATTTATCAACAAGAAAGTTAATTTTCTACCATATAGTTCAATTTTCATAAAAGTAGTTGAATTTTCAAATAAAAGTATGAATTTTCAAACAAAAAAGTTAATTTTCAACCAAATAGTTTAATTTTCTAACGAATTTTTTAATTTTCAAGATAAAAAGATGAATTTTCTACAACACTGGTTAATTTTAAACAAAAAAATATGCATATTAAGTAAAATATTTTTAGTTGATTTTTTCTTGAAAACATTAATTCTAAACCGAAAAAAAAAATTAATTTTCAATAAAACAGTCAAATTTTGAACCAAAGCGCGTCTGTTGGATCTGATTGTGAATTCTGCTTTGTTTTTTTATTATTTTTTGTGCGATCCAAATTTTAATTTTAGATTTATGAAGGAAATTACAAAGGTGTTTTGATAATCTTGCAGGACTTTCAAAAAGCAATGCTTTTCATGACTTGACTTTTTTTCATATCATGAATTGTTTGTCTTAAAATTTAAATTCTTCTTCTTGCTCGACTTTCCAAGTACTAAAAATAGCCGTAGATCACATTTTTAAATTTTTAAAAAAGGTAAAAAGTTGAACTTTTTAGAAGAAATTTGACCATTACGTCCTTAAAACTTTTATTTTCAGTAGAAAAGTTCATTTTCAACCAAAAAAGATATTTTTTGTGTCAAAAATTAAATTGTCAAATTTTCAGTTTAAAAAATTAATTTTCAACAAATAAAGAATTTAAAAATAGTACACTTGAATCAAAAGGATAAATTTTCAGCAAAATACATGAAAATTCGATCAAATATTTGCATTTTCAACTTATAAATGATAAATTTCCAACCAAAAATGGAAGAGTTAAATTTGCAAATTTTAAATTTACAACAAAAAAACAAATTTTTAATAAAAATACATGAACTTCCAACAAACCTGTTGAATTTTTAGGCCACAAAGATGAATTATTCACCAAACAGTTAAACTTGCAACTCGAAATTAGTTGAATTTTCAACCCAATATTTTATTATTCTACCAAATTGGTGAATATCCAAGATAAAAAGAATCCTCAACAAAAACATATTAATTTTCAACCAACAAGATTAATTTTCTACCAAAAATGGAAGCTAATTTTTTAGTTCAAACCTAATTCTCAAAAAAAAAAGGATTTTCAATAAAATAGTTATGTTTTAAAGCAAAAACATGAATTTTTTAACGAAAATAGGTGATTTACCCAAAAAATTAATTTTCCAAAAATAGAATAATTAAATTTGTACCAAAGAGAAGAACCCTCAACCAACCAAGATTAAATTTCTACAATAACAAATAAATCATTAAACCAAAAATGAGATACTTTCAATAAAAGAGATAATTTTTTAACTATAAAAAATGTCACGCAGAATTGTTAAATCTCTAACGTTAGTTTTCAACCAGAAATTAATGAATTTTCAATCAAACAGTTAAATTTTTAACTAAAGAGTTAAACAGTTAACCTTAAAAGATGATTTTTGAACGAAAAAGTGTTATTATCTAAAAATGTAATAGCTCAATTTTCAGCCAAACAGAAGAATCCTCAACCAAGACAGCTTACATTTTTATAACAGATATATTTTTAAACCAAAAAAAGACGAATTCTCAACAAAAAAGTAGAATTTTGAACCATGAATGATTTTTCACTCAATAAAGAAAAGAAATGTCATCCAAGATGTTGAGTTTTCATGTCAAAAAGACGAATTTTTTACAAAATCGAAATTTTTCAACAAAAAGTTAATTTTTCACCAAATAATTGAATTTTTTAAACTGAATAGTTGAATTTTGAACCCTGAAAATTATTTTAGAATAATTTTCTAACAAAATTGTTGAAATTTGAACAAAAATAATAACATTTTCAACCATGAGATGAATTCTCAACGGAAAAAAAATCAAATTCTACTTTTTTAAACAGCTGGGTTTAAAAAATATACTTTTAAAATAAATATTCACCTGCTAACGCCTTGCGTGACGCAGGCACTGCGATCCATTGTTGCAATGTTTTGGGTTGGAACGACGAATCCGTCGCAAATTTTATCCACGTGGTTCGTGTAGAAGGCTTCAAAACTGACGACGTGGAAAACTTTGTTGACCGTATTATTCGTACCAACGATGCGAATATAAAGCGCAACCCTGGGTTCAAAGAACAAGTATTGCCAGCTTCTGCAGTAATACTGTGTGTGGTCAATAACCCTGACCCAACTTTTTTGGTCCATGGACACCTAAAATGTTGATTAATTCAAAATTCCATCCCAATCTAAAATATTATTCTAATCAGGACGTCTACCGATTCTTCGAAACAAAATTTAGTCTTTTCAGACTTTTCTAGGTCAAGCAAAATAAGTTTTTCCAGCTCTCTTTTTTTGCATATCGAATAATTAAATAACCGTTTGCTTTAAACGTAAAAAAATTAGCCGTTGCATTTTTTATTGGCCGAAACTTTCGAAAGAAAGGAGAACCATAAATAATCAAATTTGTAACATTTTTTAAATCCTTGAAATCTTTGGAAAATTTTTGAAACTTTTCGAAATGGTCTCAAATCTTTTAATCTGGTGTACTGTACCCTCTTTGAAATCTTTAAAACCCTTGAAATCTTAGTAAAATCTTTTGGAATGCTTTTAAATCGTTCTACAAATTTTCATATATTTGAAATACTTGAAACATTTTGAAATGTTTCTAAACAATTTCGAAAATCTTTTGAAATGGTTTCAAATCTTTGCAGTCTGGTGTACAGTACCCTTTTTAAAATTCTTGAAATCTTTGTGAAATCTTTTGGAACATTTTTTAATCTTCGCAACATTTTTGAAATCCCTGAAATATTTGTAAAATTTTTATGTAATATTATGAAATCATACTGAAATCTTTTAAACTTTTCTAAACAAAATTTGGAATTTTTTGGAATAGTTTCAAATCTTTTAAATCTGATTTATTCAAGCCTTTTTGAAATCTTTGACTATTCTGAAATCTCCTAACAAATTTGAAACCTTTTGAAATTATTTAAAATTTTTGAAATATGTTGTACTTTACCTGTTTTACAAACCTTAAAATCTTTTAGAATCTTTTTAAATTTTTATGTAATTGTTCAAATCCTGGGAATCTTTGAAACTTTCTAAAATCATCTAAAAAAATTCAAACCTTTTGAAATGGTCTCAAATCTTTTAAAATCCTGGGAATCTTTGAAACTTTCTAAAATCATCTAAAAAAATTCAAACCTTTTGAAATGATCTCAAATCTTTTAAATCTTTGAAGTCTGGTCCACTGTACCCTTTTTAAAAATCTTAAAATATTTGTGAAATCTTTTGGAAAATGTTTTAATTTTCGTAACATTTTTAAAATCTTGAAATATTTGTGAAATTTTTATGTAACATTATGAAATCTTACTGAAATCTTTCAAACTTTTCTAAACAAAATTTGGAATTTTTTGAAATAGCTTCAAATCTGATGTATTCAACCCTTTTTGAAATCTTTGTAAAATCTTTTGGAAACTTTTAACATTTTTGTAAAAAAAATTAAATCCTTGAAACCTTAGAAATCCTAATGAAATAATATGCAATCATATGGAAATCATTTGCGAAATTTTTAAAAATCTTTTAAACAAGCTTAAAACCTTTTTGAAATTATTTCTAATCTTTGAAAACTTAGCGAAATGATTCTGAAATCTTCTAACAAATTTCAAACCTTTTTAAATGAGTTCAAATCTTTGAAATCTGTTGTACTCTACCTGTTCTAAAATTCTTACAATCTTTTAGAATCTTTTTAAATCTTTATGAAATTGTTAAAATCTTGGGAATCTTTGAAACTTTTTGAAATCTTCTAAAAAAAATTAAACCTTTGGAAATGGTCTCAAATCTTTTAAATCTTTGAAGTCTGGTCCACTGTACCCTTTTTAAAAATCTTAAAATCTTTGTGAAATCTTTTGGAAAATGTTTTAATTTTCGTAACATCTTTAAAATCCTTGAAATATTTGTGAAATTTTTATGTAACATTATGAAATCATACTGGAATCTTTTAAATTTTTCTAAAAAAAATTTGGAATTTTTTGAAATAGTTTCAAATCTTTCAAATCCGATATTTTGAAATCTTCGAAATTCTTGAAACCTTATAAATCCTAATTAAATAATATGCAATTATATGGAAATCTTTTGCGAAATTTTGAAATCTTCTAAACAAATTTAAAACCTTTTGAAATGATTTCAAATCCTTGGAGTCTGGTTTACTGTACCCGTTTTAAAATCCTTGTCATCTTTTAGAAACTTTTAAAAATCTTTGTGAAATTGTTCAAATCCTTAAAATCTTTCAAACTTTTTGAAATCTTCTACAAAAATGTAAAACTTCTGAAATGATTTGATATTTCTAAAAAAAATTAATTTTATATAATAGTTAAAAAATTTTGAAATCTGATCTTTTGCACCAATCTTTAAAACGTTGTGAAATCACTTTTAAAATATTCTAACCGAATTTTCAACTTTTGTAATAGTTTTAAATCTTTTAATTCTGATGTACTATGTCTTTTTTCAAATCTTTGAAAACCTTGAAATCTTTTTAAATCTTTATAAAATTTTTGTTCAATACTTATTCAATTTAATTCAATACTTTTAAAATCTTCTTAAAAAATTTTAAATCATTAAAATCATTGAAATCTTTTAAAATCTAAAATACTTTGAAACCTTTTGAAATGCTTTTAAATTTTTGAAATCTTCGAAGCCCGGTTTACTGTCCCTTTTCGCTTTTTCCGAAATCCTTTAGATCTTTGTGAAATCTTTTAGAAACATCTAACATTTTTGTAAAATTTTCTAAATTCTTGAGATCTTTGAAATCTTTATGAAATTATTCTGAAACCGTTTGAATCTTCTAACAAAAAATATTAAACATTTAAAATGGTTTGAAATCTTCGCAGTCTGACGTACTCCCTTTTTGAAATCTTTGTAATCCTTAAAATCTTTTTGAAATATTATGAAATCACACTGAATTCGTGTGCAACCTCTTGAAATTTTCTAGAAGATTTTAAAACCTTTTGAAATGGTTTTAAATCTTTGGAATCTTTGAAGTCTGGTATAATCTACCTTTTTGAAATCTTTGTAATCCTTGAAAAATCTTTGTTCCATATTTTAAAAGATTTAAAATCTTTGAGATACTCGAAATGTTTGTGAAATGTTCGAAATATTTGTGGAAGCCTTTGAAATTTTCTTAAATCTTTTTAAATATTTTGTAATATTTTTAAATCTGGTATATATTTTAATCCCGAAACTAAATTAACAATTACCTTTTCAACTAATAATTTATATGATTTGTACTTTTATTATCACAAAAATCTGTATTTAAACATGTTATAATTCCATGCGAGAGGAAAAGAAATTAAAATCTTATAAAAGTGCCTTAACATCTTTTGTTATTCCATAAACAACAAAAGATAAATTATATCTGAATTGTTTTGAAACTTTTCAGCAGCAAAATGTCTTCTAAACGAGATATTTCTTGCATAGTAGACTAAAATATTTGAATTACTATTTGTGTTTTAATAAGAATAACTTACGTCCACGTAATACGAGTAGGAACGTCCGTCTCGATCCCATAACAACATTTTTATGTGATTTATAATACATTGGTTTCCCAATTTGATCAGAATACCATGATCATGTGCTTCCGTTATGGTGTGCCTCGTATACCTAAAAAAAAAATTAAATAAATATTAATAAATTATTATCTTCAATAATTTATATTAATTAGTGCATTAACTGCAGAATTTTTTTTTTGCAGAAGTAATTTTTAAAATTTCACGACTTTTCCAGGGTTATAAAGTCTAATTTGAAAAAATGCCATGTAATCTTTTTGTAAAAATTCAGTCAATTCTATTCCATTTCAATACAATCTACTGGTCGCAAACAAATTTACTAACAATTTTTTGGTAATTATTAGTCAATGAAAACCCTGGTGGAAATTTTTTTAACGAAAAACTAGAGCGTTCTATAACAACATCGTTTTACAGATGTTCGGAGAAAATTATAGATCTTCTAATAGTTCGACAAAAAAACTGAAAAATTATGGAAAATATAGGTGTTGATGAATAATTATGAATTTCTACAATGTTTTATAAATAATCACATCGTTGTAAGAAATTGTGCAAAAATTTAAATCTGGAAAAACTAGATGTAGTTTTTCATATTTTGTTTTCAGAAAATTTCCAATTTTCACACGATTATTATAATATAATCATAACAGCTACAAAAATTATGGTAATAGCCCTATTAAAAAAGCCTAATTTTTTATCTTCTTCAATAAATCTTTGTCGAAAATAATGAATTTCTACAAAAAAAAATTTACAATTTGAGAAAGCTAGTTTTACTTGTTCATAATTTTTCTGATCAAATTAAAAACTGCTACACGCAATATGTACAAATAAGTAAATACTTACAATGCCTTTTTACAAATCAATACTTAACATATTTTAATAAATTATAGTAATATTCATAAAAATATTATTGATAACAAATTTTCTAAATCATGTGAGTACAATCATTATTTGAAATTTTGAGACTTGATAAATTAGCAAAAGACTATAGAGACTTAGTTTTATAATGAGTAAAAGAACTTTGAAAAAAATTAATTATTTACAGAGTTATTCAAATTTTTCGAAAACAAAAAATTAATATTCAAATAATCAATATTCAAATTTTTAAAATCTTTAAAATCCTTGAAATCTTTGCCAAATCTTTTTAAATCTTCTAAACAAATTCGATATTATTTAAAATCTTTAAAATGTTTTAAAATCGAGCTTTTGAAACATTTTGAAATATTTTAATTTGAAATCATTAAAATATTTGAATTTTTTGTGAAATCTTTAAAATCCTTGAAATCTTTGTGAAATGTTCGAAATCTTTTGAATCCTTGTAAAATCTTCTAAACAAATTTGAAATCTTTAAAATCTTTCAAATGTTTCGAAATCTAATTTATTGTACTCTTTTTAAAAACCTTAAAATCTTTGTAAAATCTTTCTCAGATCTTTTATGTTCAGTTTAAATCATTAAAATATTTAAAATCTGTGTGAAATCTTCTTTTAAAAAAATGAAATCGTTGCAAATCTTTAAAAAGTTCTGAAATATTTGAAATATGGTTTACTTATACTCTTTTTAAAATCTTAAAAATTCTTGAAATCTTTGTAAAATATTTTTAAATCTTCTAAACAAATTTGAAATTTTTTAAAATCTTTAAAATGTTTTAAAATCGAGCTTTTGAAACATTTTGAAATATTTGAATTTGAAATCTTTATGGAATCTTTAGTATTCATTTGAAATCATTAAAATATTTGAAATTTTTGTGAAATCCTTTAAAATTTTGGTAAAATCTTTAAAATCCTTGAAATCTTTTAAATCTTTGTGAAATGTTCGAAATCTTTTGAATATTGGTGAAATCTTCTAAACCAATTAGAAATCTAATTTACTGTACCCTTTTTAAAATCCATGAAATTTTTGTAACATCTTTGAAATCTTTCTAAAATCTTCTGCATCCAGTGTAAATTATTAAAATATTTGATATCTTTATTAAGTCTTTAGAAATCTTCTAAAAAAATTGAAATCATTGCAAATCTTTGAAATGTTCTGAAATCTTAGAAATTTGAGTTACACCCTTTTTAAAATCATTAAAATATTTGAAATGTTTTAAAATTTTGGTAAAACCTTTGAAATCCTTGTGAAATTTTTTGAAATCTTTTGTGTTCGTTTGAAATCACTGAAATCTCAAATTTACTTAAAACTTTTGAAATTATCTAAAATCTTTGAATTGTGGTGTAATATACCCTTTTTGAAATCTTTGAAATCTTCTCAAATACTTATGAAATTCTTTGAAATATTTGTGAAATCTTTTGTATTAATTGTGAAATATTTTTAAATAATCTAAAACCTTTTAAATTAGTTTAAAATCTTTAAAATGTTTAAAAAATTTTTGGCATCTGGAGTACTGTACCCTTTTTGAAATATTTGAATTGGAAATGTTTATGAAATCTTTGGAATGTTTGTGAAATCTTTTGTATTAATTTGAAATCATTAAAATATTTGAAATTTTTGTGAAATTTTTAGAAGTCTTCTATGCCAATTTTAAATCGTTTAAAATCTTCAAAATGGTTTGAAATCTGATTGACTGTACCCTTCCTAAAACCCTTGAAATCTTTGAAAACTTTCTAAAATCTTTTGCATTCAGTTTAATCATTAAAATATTTGAAATCTTTTGAAATCTTCTAAAACAAGACAATTAAATCATTGCAAATCTGTAAAATATTTTGAAATCTTAGAAATCTGACTTTTTGTAAAATCTTAGAAATCCTTGTGAAGCTTTTTGAAATATTTGTGAAATCCTTTCTTTAATCTTGGTTTGTGAAATCTTTTGTGTTCGTTTGAAATCATTGATATCTTTTGAAATCTCAAATTAACTTAAAACTTTTAAAATTGTTTAAATTCTTTGAATTCTGGTGTAATATGTCCATTTTAAAATCTTTTAAATCTTCTAAAACCTTTTGAAATCGTTTTAAATGTTTTGAAATCTTTTCCATCCTTGAAATTTTTAAAATTTTCTTTACGAACCTTCGTCAAATCCTTGAATCCTTAAATCTTTGAAATCTTTTTGAAATGTTCACACTCCTTTGAAATATTATAAAAGCTTTGAAATATTTTGAAAGATTGCGAAATCTTTAGAGTTATTTTTTAAACTTTTGAAATCTGATGTATACTCAAAAACCAAGTGGTCAACGCCTCAAGAACGATATTAAAAGCAAAAAATAAATAAAAAACAAAAGGTTCTCATAAGAAGTTCAAGGAAATTTCCAGAGTTTCAAGGTTTAACAAAAAAATCAAGAAGAATTCCAGATTTTAACGGTAGCTGGACACCCTCTCAAATAATTATTAAGACTCAGAAGCAGGCGGGAATAAGAAAAGTCCATTCTTTTGTTCAAAATTCAATGCCTCCTACAGGTCTTTCATTTCAGGTACTTTAGAGAAAATTCTTGATCAAGAAAATCAATAGAGAATAAGATAAGATAAAATAAAATAACTAACCCTCGTTCCATGTCATAATTACGAGTGTCGCCATCAAGGAGAAAACTTCTCATTTCCCCTTGCAAAACCTGTGCTCCATGTTTTGCTTGCGCAACGTTCTCATCGAGCATTAAACAACCACGGTAGTTTAATTCTGCGTCCTTAGTTTGAGTGCTTGCTGCAATTGCGTCTAATATCGCTTCAGGAGAAACCAATCCAGTTGGTCTCACCACGTTCAATAAATCCGTAATTGTTATTAAGGAGAGTCTCACTTGGCCTGAAATAAATATATTTAATCTTCATTTTCTTTTCAATTCTTCACTGAGAAACAACTCTATTAAAATTAATTATCAATCCTGAACTCACGCAGTAAATCCTTCACTTCTATACCAGGATTTTCCTTAACCCAGGCGTGCACAGCAAGGAATATGTCAACTTCCGGGGCATAGAAGGAGTCACGAGAAATCAGTTCGATCAGGGCTGGTAGGCTCAGTTGTCGGAAGCTTTCGTGCAGGATCACCTCCAGGGCATTTTTGTCCAAGTATTCGTGACATACCTTTATTTTTATTTTATCATTAGTTTTAAAATACTAAAGTCTGATGAAAATAATAATAAGAATAAGCACAAGACTTCAGAGTCCAAAATGATAAAAAAAAAAAACAAAAAAAAAACAGGGGAAATAGGGTGATTTTTTATAGGGTGTCTACTCAAGTATTAGGAAAAAATTCCCTGGCAATTTTGCAGGTATTTCAAGTTCTTTTCAGGTATATTTTTATATTTTATATTATATTTTATATTTATTTATTATATTTTATATTCCTTGTAGGGATCTATTCATGCATTTCACTTTTTTTTTAATGAATTCGGAATATACGGATACAATC
>JAAAKG020195050.1:0-24197 GCA_010014905.2 Druon quercuslanigerum
ATTCGAGTGTATTTCGCAATATTATGCATTGCAATTGAAAATTGACTGAAAGCGAGAGTTTGTGTAGTTTTAATTTGTTTTAAATGTTGTTTTTTCTGAAATATTTTAATTAAAAACAGTACTTTAAAAAAAGTTATTATAATTATGTTTACATATTCGCTTATATAACGAAGATGCGAGAAGTACTACGCATAACAAAGCAAATGTATCGAAACTCTTCGGAAAGAAAACTGAGGAAACTAATAAAACTAATGAAGCTAGTAAAAATGTTCGAGCTGATGACTGATGAATTTGAGGAAACTTAATAATCTACAATATGAAGAAATGCTGTATGAAATTAAAAGATTTAAAAAGAACATATAAACGGGCGGTGTTTATAGAAACTGTTTAAAAAATGAATTCATAATTTTTTTTTTAATTTTCAATATATTTTTGGAGCACTCTACTGTTTTCCACAGCCGGATTAATACTTTTAGACAAAATACATGGCATGAGCGATGAAATTTTCAAGAAATTGGTACAATTGAAAAAATATGAAGTTTTATGTAAAGCCTTAAGTAGACTGCAGAATAGATTTTTAAACTTAATAATAGTTGAAATAAAAACATCTTATATACAATTTCAGTACCTTTTTAATTACTTTACCTAACTGCTAATATAATATGCAGTTTTATAAAAAATTTCAATGAAATGTACCAAATTGTTAAGATTCTTTGCGGGCATTCAAATAATGTATTAATTATTTATTAAAAAAAGGTAACGGCAAGGTAATCTGTTACTTTACAAAAAAGTAACGGCAACGGTAACGCGTTACAAATTTTTCGGCAGGAACGATAACGTTGACGCGTTAGATTCAGACAGTGAAGTATCAAACACTAAAAGCGGGACCTAGAAAAGACAGTAATAATAACGGTAGTGAGGATGAGAAGATGGCAGACGTCGAGTCAGAAGGGGATTATTTTTTTTGCGATTTCGAAAGTAATAATTCGACGTTATTTATGTTATTTAAGGAGTCTTGCCATTTCAAAAGACATTATGATTTGAAATTATTTATAATATTAAAATATTTTTACTTTTATAGAACATATTACATATGTTGAGCATATGTTATATCGAGTACATGTTAACAAAACATTATTTTGTTAGTGGCGTTAAAAAATGTTTCAACAAACCCCTAGCTAAAGAAGTATTAAATATTCGCCAGCGCTATTTTATATTGCGTAAATAGTATTTTTCCAAAAATTCCAATACAATTTTTTAACGAAAATTTTTAAGCTACTTTATTTTTTATAAATCAATAATTTTAAGATAAACTTGTTTCATATAAGCACCCGCGTATATCGCATGGCGTGCGTCGCATATGCGACGCACCAATCCTGGTACCACATCGGATAGTCAAGCTCGTTTCTACAGGAAGAGTTTTACAGTTGAGCCAATTAATCATTATAGTCAATATTTTTCGCGATATTCACCACGTAGTCGGGAGGGAGTAGAAAAATCGTGTCATATGGGTGTAGATTAGCCCCACGTAAATGTGCTAAAAGCTTATCACAAATAGCAAGCACTGGAATGTTACTTTTGCAGGTCAAACTGAAACAACCTTTGTAGCTTTTATGGAAAGGGTCAAAGAGGGTAGAGCTGTTCATTCTTTAAATCAGGAGGAAGTTTTATTGACTATACCCGTCCTTCATAATGGGATTTTGCTTATCTGGCTCAAAGATAACAGACATACTTGAAGATCCTTGTCGTAAAAGGTTCGCCGACATTATTAGAAATGCTTGGTAGAGAAAATAATTATCCGCTGGAAAGGCACAGAGAGATTTAGCGTAGAATACGAAAGCAATACGATAGCTTTACATACAAAGAACAATTAGACATGGCCTAACGTAATATGCGGTATCAAATCAGATGCTCCATTAGGTGCTGTGATTTTGGTTTGTATAACGAGTTGGCGACTCTAGTGCAAGATTCCGAACTCTCTGCAGCAAGAGAAGACGAGGACCTGTTACGAATTGGACCGGAAGGGTCGTTCATTCCAGAATATGCTCATAGGCCAATTAAGAACAAAACGGCTAAATACAGTGAAAAGGTGCAGAAGGAAATTTCAGTGGCACGGTTAATATAAATATATACAGGGTGGACACGCCAAGGCTTACCACAAAGTATGCAATCCGTCTTACACGCAAATGCTATTATTATCGGAATGTATGCGGGGTTGCATACTTTTTGGTAAGCCCCAGCGTGCCCACCCTCTACAACATACCGTCTGCTACCCCCGATGGTATTTCTGAGGGAGGGGAGCCCCTTGCAGTTACAGCAGAGAGGTAAACTCATTAGAGACAGCAGAAGAGGAGACATCTCGGGACAACACTCTGGCAATTGGTTCGGACGCCTAACAAATTCCGTTGTCCGGCGAGATTGAGTTAGAAGAAAAAGCTACGCGAATGTTCGAAAAAATTAAAAGCGACTCGAAAGAATTAACCTCACTAATGGATGGAGGATCATCTCGATCGTTTCGGAAAAAGTCTTTGGGTAAACGACTAATCACCAAAGTAAGGCGTAAGATGATTGACCCGAAAGCAAGAACTATGCGCTTAGTTAATGACAGGGTGTTATTAGTACTGTTCTAGGTAGCATATTCATGTTATGGTAGCTGGACGGCGTGAATAAAGGGTTCGCTTTTCGGTTAGCCAGCAAAGTTACACCAGATTGCATTTTGGTGTGGGATCTCACGTATGAGTTCGTTCTTAACCAAAATGGCGGTAGGCATTCACGGTATCTAGCAAGGCGTACGGGAGCGGACCAGATGGTCCGTTATGGTGACGGAGACATAGCGTCCATGGAAGCAATCAATAGTTCAGAAATTTGATGCTCGGTGGTGAAACTACTGATTCTTTAGTCAAAAATGACTGATATAAGTTTTCTAATTGTTTTTTTGTAAAAATAATCATTGCAGAATTTTGAAATAAACTTTTTTACAATTGTTAAGCTTTATAAAAAAATATCAAGCATTAAATTTTCTACTTCAGTACTTCAACTTAAACTAAATTCCTTTTTAAATCACTTATTCTGATACTTTCAAATTTCGCCTATAGTATTTTAGCAATCATGGCGCAGAAAAGTCGTGCACAGTTTTAAGTTTTAACCTATTTCTAACCAAAAATATAAATGGGACTACATTTTTTTGGAAAACGTAATATTTTTCATAAATATTGATATAATAATATATTAGATACACATAGTTGTAAAATTCAGAAGAATTTTTGCAAGTACGTAAATAGCAGAATGACGATTTTCATGGTTTCTAATATCAAAGTGGAGGCAAAGATGAAGAATTTAAAACGAGGTTTTTTCATATAAACGTCAGGAATAATTATAATTCCTATTTGTTTCCTTATATGTAATTAATTGTAATCCTTACGGTCTGGGTTGATAACAATTGAAGACTCAAAAAGTAGTATTTCTTTATATTATAAACCCTTGAAGCGTTTTTTTCGCAACATAGATGAAATTATCATTTGAGCAGCAGTTGAAATTCTATTATATTATTTCCTATTCGCCAGTTCACTTGCTTTACGTGAGTTACGTCATTTATGTGATTATACTAACACGTCTAGAAATTATTTTAGAATTGGTGGAATGTTAGATTTTACGTTGTCTAACAAAACGCTCCTTATCTTCGCTCGTGGATTTATTTTCGTACCATAAATGATTTTGAAGTTTATTCTAGGAATCGCGGAATAATATTATAAGCTGTTTTGCTCGCTGTGTGTGTGTGTGTGTGTGTGTGTGTGGGTGTGTGTGTGTGTGTGTGTGTGTGTGTGTGTGTGTGTGTGTGTGTGTGTGTGAGCGCATGCCGTCATCAACTGCTAATACTGTCAGAGCTCAGTCTGAATGTAAGAGCGAATGATAGAGAGAAATAGAGGGGGAAATACGTAGGAGAAGCGAAGTAGAGATAGAGACGAAGAAACGATAGCCTCTATGCGTCATCCCCCAAGCATCACTCAGTTTTTCGAGGTCTCACTGTGCTATGAGAAGTTATCACTTCAAAAATAATTGCATTCAATATCTAGAAAAATTTGTGGTCCGCTCACGCTGGCCAGCCAGCACCCGCTTAGTGCCCGAAAAGACCGTCTAGACTGGAGAGCCTAGACAATGCCCTAACTGGACGCCAGTCTGCTCCGATGATTTTTCTTATGGTGTTTAATGAGAAACATCCATTTTGCATAAATATCGAGAAACTGTAAGGAGCATATATAAAAATTTGTATAGCTAAACCTTCCTCAAGTCATAAAGAATATTTGCAAAAAATTTCCGACTCGCATGTATTGTGCTACTTTTAAATTGTCCGAACAGCTGATAAACTGTCAATCTTTGTAGTAAAAAAATCTAGAAACAAAACACGCTATAAGTGAGCGAAAAGTAGGGGTTTTAATTTGGACAATGTAAATGTATGAATTTTAAGATTGTTATTATTAATCATGTAAACTTACTTGCAAAAGTAATAAAAGCCATACAGTCAAAGAGCAGAATGGAGACCTTCATTGTTTCCTATAAACACTACGATGCTGAAGTGAAAACTGATTTGGAAGAATTTAGTATCGGTAACTGCTAGTCTGGATGACAACTATTTAAATTAGTGATGAATTATGTTAATATTATTGTAGTTTTTTTTCTATAAATGATTACGCATTATATATTGATAACTTCAGAGATAATAAAGTATATTTAATTTATTATGAAATAGTCTTTTGATCAAAAAAATTCTTTTTACATTTATAGACGATTCTAATTAATATCAAGTTACAAATAAGTATTACGACACTGTCGGCGGAAATCATATACATGCTTACCTTTTGCGCTATTGCTAAAGTGCCTTAATTTTTGTGATATTAAAATGCAAATTTTTTCCTGCTAATGACGCAAAAGTTTGGCTTCCAATACGTTGAAGGCAAAATGTCGCGTTGTTAAGATATTTTTAGACGGGCGTTCCTATACCATTAATTTTTTTTACGAATTTAACAAAATCCTTTTTTTGGCCGCATTGGGTTGATTTCAGAAAATATTTTGGTCAAACGAAACAAAATTTCGTTCAGTTGACCAAATTAGTTTGGCGCAATCAGAGTTTTCCGTTGAATAGTTTTGTTTATTTTAGAAAATATATTTTTGATTTAATAAAATATTTTGGTTAGATTTAACAAATATTCTATGAGAGCATCTTACTTGAATTAACAAAAAGATTTGGTTACTTAATCAAAATATTTTGTTCAAACCATTTTAAAAGTGAGAGAAGTTTGCGAACTTGGTACGATCACGTACTCCAATTAAACATGACAGTCCACGTTCGAGACAAAAGAAAAGAAAGATTTTTGGCAACAAATAAACAATTAATCCAGCACAATTTATGAATTTCTATTGCAAATGGTCATGGTAAAACATTTACAATGTACATTATGCTAGGTCCTTTAGGGTTAGATGAACTACAAGTTTTTGTCTATCATGCAAACTCTTTCCTTAGAACAGCAAAACACTTATTTTAATTAACTAAAATTATCTCTTCGATCGAGCAAAATATTTTCTTGGAAGAACTAAAAGTTTTACTTCGGGCAATTAAAATAATTGATAAGTATGAACCAAAAGATATGGTATAAAAGAAACTAATGTCTGGCAGAACGCGCCAATGTAGGAACATGACCATTATAATGATGTAGAACTCCATAATACGGAATGATAGGACCATTTGCATTCGTAGTTGTATTTCGGTGTATTAACAAAACACTCGTGGATCCAATTATTTGGTTGGTCTCGAGAGTTGCTGATAAGAAATAGTCAGGTCGTATTTGTAAAAAACAGCGGTTATTCGGATATCTTTCATTATTCCTATTATTACTGTCATCGGCAGGCTCGAGACCCGCATGCAAAGGAGTGCTAAATGGAAATCGCACATAAATTCGATTTAGCCCAAGATTTTCTGTAGGTGGGCCACGCAAAAAGCCAGTAAGAACACGTTCACCTCGCAATTTTACGGAAATGTAGCTTCCTGAAGCGCTTGGCAACGATTCCGGTACTGCATTTCTATTGGTATGGCCATGATTAATTCGTTCAAGAGCTACACCAGGTACTGTAGGAAAAATAAAGTCTTATGTAGATAGTTTTTAGTCACATGAAAATAGAACTGCTAGTAAATAGATACCCAAAACATCCCAGGTATACATTTCTGTATTCAGCTGGAGTTAAAAATTTAAGAATGCTATTGTAAATGTGGTTAATATGTTTGAAAATGGCAAAAACTATAAGCACAATTATTGCGAAAATAATATTTTTCCTTTTATTTAAGAAAAATTTAATTAAATAATTCTAAAAAGTTGTAAAAGCGTCTTAAACACACCAAACGAAAAAATGTACACTAAAGTTAAAGCAAAATCTTTTACTAATGATAATAATTAGAAAAAGAGAGTTTAAGTTTTGGTTTCGTTACTTTGTTAGGGCAATGGTTAAGACAACCGACTAACAAGCGATATATTTTATCATAGGTGTAGGTTTGAAACCCCACAGTGTTAGAAAGTATATTTATTACCCAATATTTGGAAATGTAACATTGTTATTAATTCTTAAGGGGATCATTGATTATTACAGATAAAATATTCACAATCAATTAAGATTTACTTTTTAAATCACTTTTATACACTATCATACTGGGACAGTCGTACGTTTCCCCCCAAAAAGCAGGGCCGAATTCAGAGAAAGATTTTTTCGAAGGTGTGCATCTGAAGGATACACTCCATTCTCTACCTTAACAACAAATCATAATAATTGTTAGTTTATTTTTAATTTACCGGGTTGAGGAGGACCTGGATTTGGTTGTAATACCGGCAAACTCTGGACTCTTCTTTGAGGCTGTCCAACAGTTCCATCGCGATACGTGTGAAGCACTTCATTTTCATAAAATCCTCGCCGCCGTGACTCTCCTAATCGTGGCGGTCCAAGTTGCGGATTACGACGTGGCGGTGGATTCATTGATTCTGTAAGAAGAAACAGAAGAATTGTTTTAATTTCTTCGTCATGGAACCCTAAAATTATTGGTTCGAAATAAAGATGCACTGCCCCCACTCTATAGCACAAGGTAAAGTCCGCGAGGCTATGGGATAACGTCTGTTCGAGAAAGAAGGGGAATATGAGAAGGAGTGTGATGACTGTTTTCAGATGCTCTCCTTGCAAAATGAAATCAGTAATTTTGCTTTTTTAAGCATTACAAAAATGTTATTTACATTTAGATGTTGCAAGTAGCAATTTTCACATTCTAAGTTAACCCCCCCCCCTAAGTCACAAATCGTAAGAAAACTGCCCCTCCTCTTCGCCTTCCTTGGTGGACACTCTTGCGGAAAATACATATTTGAAAAGCAAGCTGAAGTAACATATATTTCAAATGTGTTATTCCAAACAACCATGTTACAATCCTGTAACGTTCCCTAGAAAGTGAGCGTTAGATATGCCCTTTACCGAATGACGTCAGCTGGTGGCATGTAAATTGTTTTAAAAAGTAACAAACTGACCGTAAATAGTTTAACAAATCGTCACTGAATAATTCAAAATATATTCTCAAACAGTACTGTTGGGGAAAAAATGACACCACCTGGCACTTTAGCACGTAACGAACCAAATTAAAAATTTCGCGCCATACGAGATTTTCAATCTCAGACCAAACAGATGACAATCACGTCAGTCGTATGTCTCATAAAATGCTGTTTTTGAATAAAACAGCGTGCATCACCCGTAATGCTACATACGTCTCTTCACGTCGACCTCAATGTTATGTAGGGTCTAAACCTTTTTTATTATAATGCCAGTTTGTAAGATATTTTAATATTTGATACTATATTTAATTTTCAGTACAAAAAATAGGAAGAATATTTGATATTTGATTCGACACACTTTCTTTATTTATATTAACAAAACATTTATTAAATTTTAATATATCAAACATATTGAAACATATTATATAAAAAAAATTATCTGTTTAAATTTCTTTTACTTAAATTAAATATTTTATTTATTTGATTCAAAACAATAATAGTTCGTTGTATGTCTGCTTCAGTTCTGTAGAACTACGGCACCCGCTTGGTTGAAATATGTAAAGGCTGGTAAGACAAATGGAAGGTTTGAGTTTACGAAAATGACTAGAAATCTGTAAAATACCAAGTCACTTCTATCGAAAGCAAAACGATAATATCTCCCTTTATATCTAAACAATTTTTTTTTGAATCTGTAAAACTTAGAGATCATTTTTTACCTAGAGTTTTTTTCATAAATTATAAATTGTATGCATTAAAAATACAATTAAATATTCAATAAGTTAACTTGTGCGTATTTTAACGACCGCGAAATGTAAAAATTTACGAATTTCACGGCTCAAGGGGCCCCCACGTCTACCGTGAGTCGTCGGGTTATTTTTGTCAAGCGACTTTCTTTGGCTGTGTTGACGTAAGACGTGACAAATATATCATTTCTTTGAAATAATAAAATTTTTTAACTAATGTTTGTCATTATTTGACATTTGAGCTGAGAGTGCCCGACCAGGTATACTAATTTGACATTTTTTATATTTTATTTTATTCCGTCGCATTTAAAGGTCGTCAATCGACAAAATAATGAAACATGCCTAAGAAAATATATTTTACCCTTGAAAAATAGTACTTTTCGTTCATTAATGACTTACTTTTAAGTTTAAACTATTTTAAGCAAAGCTGACCTTCCTGAGAACTTAATTGTTCCTCTCATGATCATGACATCATGCTAAAATACGCGATTCAAACAAAGGAGGGTTTCCCGCTCTTTAAGTCTCTTTTTAATTGGTCAGTCATTGACTCGGGCGAGCCCGGGCAGAAGGAGATGTAACTGCCCCTTTTGAAATAGGCCCACATTGAACAGTTTAAAAAGTTCTTCCTTGAAATAGGTGCGTCTTGAAATACGCAAGAGTTGAGTGTATTATATTTGATATAATAATTTTCGCAAAACACTATATTCAAAATTCACCTTGCTATGCAGAATGGTAATTTTTCTAACCTATTTTTCAACTTATGTTATTTAAACAACTAGTTGTTACAACTGACGTTCTTATTTTATTTTTTGTTGTTGTGAATATTACTTTGACTAACTTTAATTGCAATCTGAAGCATAAATCTTTCCCAATCTAAATGGAAATTATTGATTTTGGTGTATATTTATAATTGATGTTTTGTTTGATGACACTCATTTTTAGGCAGACTTATTTCTTTGTAACTAAACAAGAGAAAAAATCTGTTTGTTGGCAAACTAAATGAAAAGAAGACCTCTATTATATTGTTTGTTAATACAAAAATTGTGGATAATATTAATATTATAATATATTGAGTACACTTACTTGCATAATTAAGAAAAAATATGCAGGCGGATAGTAGACTGACGACCTTCATTGTTTGTAGAGATACGAACAGAGACAACGAATAAGAACCCAAAACTTATTCCCGAAGAATTTCATGAACGACAATTGCTAAATTGCATCATTTAAAGCTCAGTCTATTGAAAAAAAATGTCATCGAATATCTGTGTATTTTTCATATCTTAAATTTAGTACTAATAAAACATGCGGAAATTAATACTTAAAATCAAGCATTGAATTAAAAGAACATATAGATAACACTGAATTAACATTTGTTTTATCATTCTGCAATTACAAAACATAGATTCGAATCTTTTGGTCATAAATTTCATTGAGATGGCATTGACACTTGGAATAAAGAGAATGATAGGACGAAAAGGTAGGATTAATGAAAATTATTTAAATAAAAAAAACTAATTAAATTCATAATAAGATCTGAATAATTTACATGCCTTATCCGCAGACCTATATAAAAATTTTAGAATTCTTCAAGTTATTTCAAACGTTTTTTCTAGAATTATTAATGTTTCTTTTTAAAAAACTAATATCAAACTAGAAATATTCCTTGAACAATAATTTTATAATTATTTGAAAGTTATTATCTAATAATTTTAAGTTTGTACTTATAATATTATTGTAATAATTTCAGCATAAGTCGCCATTGTACTTCCGCATTGTACGAGCGCGAACGTAACATTGATAGCGAAACTTTAAATTAAAAATTGGGATTTAAAAAGTTCCGAAGCCTGCTTTTCTTGGTTGATTTTGCTATTTAAAAAATGGCTATTTAAATCAGAAACAACTTCGCTTAGCCAATTTTTAAAAATAAATCTTTTGTTTTTTATTTAAGTAATTTAAATTATTTTTATTTAAGTTGTTGTTGTTCATTCACATTTTCTCAACAATGTATAAAACTGAAGAGGTGCGTACAATAATGTTGTAATCACTTTTTCAGGAGTAACTTATTTTTTATTTGTTTTTCACATAAACTTCATGAAAATTAAATGAAGAACAGCGTTATTGCAGTCAACTGCTCAGTTTGTGAATTTACTTTCGCTAAACATTTCGTAAACTTGTGGATAAAGGTATTTCACTTTGAGGCACAAGAATTCACGGAATTACAAGAATTCACGAAATTCAAGGAATTCGTGGAATTACAAGAATTCACGGAATTCATATAACGCTCGAAATTCGCGGTATTCACGTAATTCACGAAATTCACGAAATTTACTGAATTCACATAACGCATAGAATTTACGGAATTTAACGTATTCACAAAATTAATTGAATTTACAAAATTAATTCAATTCACAAAATTAACTGAATTCACGCAATTTACAGAATTTACAGAATCTAAGGAATCATGGAATTCGCGGGATGCACGGAATTCAAAGAATCACGAAATTCAAGAAATTCATAGAATCAATGTAATTATCGAAAATCAAGGTATTTTCGGATTTCACGAAATACAAGCAATTCATTCAACTTATGGAATTCACATAATTAAAAAAATTTACGGAATTAAAGAAATTCAAGGAATACAGGGAGTTCATGGAATTGAGGTATTCATTCAAAGCAAGAAATTTAAAACATTTAAAGAATTCACAGAAATTATGCAATTCAGGGAATTTACAGACTTTATGGAATTCATAGAATTCTTGGAATTCACCGAATTCATACAAATCACGTAATTTTTTGAATGTACAGAATTCATGGAATTCGTGGTGTTCATGGAATTCACAAATTCATAGCATTCCAGAAATTTAGGTAATTCGTAAAATCAAGGAATTCAGGTCATTCAAAAAAATTTATTGAATTAATTCCTTCCTTAAATTCCTTACATTCCATGCATTCAAGGAAATTCATAAAGTCAATTCATTTCGTAAACTCTGTTAATTTCGTTAATTCCATAATTTCAGTTAATTCTGTAAATTCCATGAATTTTGTCAATTCCATGAATTCCGTAAATTCTGTCAATTCCGTGGACTTCGTGAATTCCATGAATACTTAGAATTTCATTAATTCCATGAATTACGTTAATTATAAAAATACCATGGATTCTAGGAATTTTCGGAATTCCGTGAATACCTTTAACATACATACATCCTTTAACATTACTAATTCCTTGAATTCCATGAATTCTTGAATTTCATTAATTCCAAAAATTCCGTGAATTACATCAAGTCTATAATTTTCGTGAATCTCTTCAATGTCATGAATTGCGCGAATTTCATTGACTGTATGAATTCCTTGAGTGTCGTAAATTCCGTGAAATATATGTATTTTAAAGCTCGACGGTGATCTCACGAGTTACAAGACCTACAATAGGATGAATTGCAATTTCGCCACTCCAATACCTTGTTTAAACTTTTACAATACGCTTTCATTGCAGAAGCGTTGTCTCATTCCAAGAATTTTTAGCATTGCAGTATTTCAACAAGTTTTAGTAACATTCAGCAAGATCGTTTCATACAAAGTACAGAATTGTGATACTTTGGCCATTTGAGATGGAGCATTAACATTGCTCGAAGACGCGAATTTGTGCAAAAACCAATACGAAATCATTTGCGTACAAGCGAAAGCTAAAACATTATATTTACGTAACCTGTAAGAGTCTAGCAGAAGCAAAAAAAAGTAGCTACCTTCTAGAACAAACTTTTAATATAAAGGAAAGCAGTTCGATTACCATCACGGAAGCCTTCTTGGATCGTACAGTATCTCACTTAACGAAAAAGCTTAAATTATACCCTCAGATTTAGCTGATAGACTGGCTTTCACCAATTCTAGAAATAATAATACAAAAATCATGACTTTATCAATAGCTTTATAGATGGTAGACGCGGAAAGTAGTAGTTGTCTGTCAGTTTGGAAAAAGCCACGTACATGATCAAGGAGACTTCGTAGGAAGATGAGATTTAGATATGTGAAAAAAAGAAAAGCACCATCCCCGGGGTAGCAAAGACTTAATTCTCCGCACTGTGGCATTGCATATTGAATCACCTCAATTGATTGGAAATTGATATACATATTGTAACCGCCAACTTTTTGGGCTTCGTTAACTAGAATGGGTTAATTTAATAACCGGACTTATATTAATTAAATTGTATTAAATAAAATGGGTTTCTTTTGGAGAAAGAAGTATATTCTCTTTAAAATAGATGTATTTGTTCAAATAGACCCAAGCTACCCTTATCTTTTTCATATATGTTCTAATCCCTATTCTAAATTATCATAAGATCCTTGTTTAATCAGTAAACATTAAACATATCGCGGATTTCACTTCTAAATAATAGCATTAAATAAAATAATTGTCGATTCTGGATCTACTTTTTATTTAGACCTTTTATATTCTGTTTTATTCGTGACGCAATCGGAAACGCAATATAATCGGAGTATATTTATACTCGAGAAAAGTAAAATTCATTAACTATGATTTGAAAGTTCATTGACACTTCCCTTCTAGAGGCAAAGGTTCTTTTTAAGTATATCACCTGTTTATTTTTCATAGGTGGGTCAATGGAACACCATCATAAATCCCTTAAGCAGGAGGAGACACATTTCCACAACACGTGGTCGAAAAAGGGATATTCCCGTGAATGTACAAATACTAAGTATTAAGCTATTGTTATGGCGCCTCAGCTGGAGGGCGGAAGTAAGGGACGAGCGTCTACGAGCCGTTTGAAAATACAGACTTTATAAAGACACTCAGGTCTTATTTATTATTCCAAGAATATTATTCCTCGTCTAGCCTTTACTCAGAAAAATGTGTTTGCAACAGGGTATAGAGGGTTTCAAGTCTCTAAGGGCCGATTTCACCAACTGTGATTAAATCGTTAATCATAGATCAGCCTTATTTAATCAATACTTTGCGTTCCACCATTCTTTTAATCGTGATTAAGGGAAGATAATCTTTCGTTAACTTAACCGCCCAATAAGTACAGTGTGTGCAGAATATAGGAGGGAAATATGACTCTGTTTTACGATGATATATTATCCTCATCTGATGATGATGATGAAATGTTTTACCACGTTCCGAGAAGACCACAAATATTCAGAGAACGAGTGAATTATTTTGAAACCATGGATGATTTGGATTTTTTTCACAATTTCGCTTAACAAAAATTAATGTTCAAACTTTGCTGCTCCAAATAGAAGAAAGTTTGCAACATGCAACGTAAACGTATGTATTACACGGAAAATTTTTTTAAATAACAGACATTAGTCTTGTTTTTTACGATTAATTAAAAGTAATTGTGGTTGAAAATATTATAAACTGAAAATTGAACTGCTTTTAATTAAGACTCCGGATTCTATAACCATGCATAAAATTTGCGTATCTTTTTTCTCTTAGCAAAGAAGTTGTATCTTTAACCGTTTCTGTAAAAAATAAAAGAAACTTCATTTTTCAGACCAGCAAATTTACTAAATATTTTCATTTCAACTCGCTCCGAAAGACAAAGTTCTTCATATATTAGGATAAAATTATAATAAATTGTCGTTAAAAGTGTTCTTAACATAATGTGCACTTCAAAATTGAATGATTTTCTTAAATAAAAAAGTTATAAATTTTTTTGGCAATCAGTATCAAAGTAACGTTAGACAATTTTCAAACGCTTCGTTTATCGAGGGAGTTTTGAGTAAGCCCAAACTTTTTGCAATAAAAATGCTTAGTAGGATATAATTAGGTTTTCTGAAAAGTTTTACCCTAATTAAATTAATCGTTAACAAAATAGAAGCATTCTAATAGCATTGATCAAGTGTGTGATAGGTGACAAATTCGGAGTCTCGACCTACTCGACCACAGCCGTCGTCTCTGGACTGGAATTATTTTAGTCTATTTATTTGTTTACACTATCAAGCAAAATCATGATATATTTACATCTTACATTATATTCACGTATTCACAGGGTGATTGCAAACATTCAGAAAAATATATCTCACTATACAAATTTCAAAACAAAATAATGCTAGGCAAATTTTATGCGTGTTCATAGAATCCCGAGTCTCAATTGTAAATTTATATTGTTTTGTTGGACATTCAAGTATTTGTTTGAAAATTCATGTATATCATTGAAAATTATCATTTTTGGTACAAAATAAATTTTCTCACTTTACACGTAATTTTTTTTCATGAAACATGTTTATAAATAATATTTATTATTCTTCTTTTTTTAAAATGTAAATTATTAGCAATTTTCTTCTGGTTAACATGTATAAATAAAAATTATATTTCAGAAACAACGCTATTCCACCTAAGATACAGATCCTACTTGCTCTACGGTACTACGCAACTGACTCGCTTGTTATTGCTGCAGGGGACCTTCTACAGAAGCAGAAGTTACTGCTGCTCAAGTAGATTTCTATTCAGTAGCATGTTTCCCTAAATTTGTAAGCCACTTGTGATAGTGGCATGAAATTTACAAGTATTGTGGCACGTTGGCCAGGAGCAGTTCATGATTCCACTATTTTTAGGAAGTCTAGGCTATGCGCTCGATTGGAAGCTGGTGAGTTCAGAGATGCACTAATATTGGCAGATGGAGGGTACGCATTAAAAAACTATCTTATAACACCATTAAACGACCCTGTAACTGAAGCCGATAGGTTATTTAATGAATCTGAAATTAGAACTCGTAATAAAATCGAATGTACGTTTTGTATATGAAAGCGCAGTTTTCCGTGTTTGGTGTCGGGAATGCGCTTCACAGTTGATCATGTGCTTCCTGTGATAATAGCAACTGCGGTGTTGCATAATAGAGCCTGTCTAGCTGCAGACGACCTACCCCCCGACGACCCTCTTCTAAATATTCGTTGGGACGAAGTTTTAAACGGGGATCTTCATAACCGTGGGAACTTGCCTTTCAATGATAAAAATGCACGTCGAAACATTTTTGCCTATTTTCAAAGCTTAATCGATTAACAATAGTGTCTGTTCTGCATGAGAGGAAGTTTATATTGTACTAGCATAAACCCGATTGCGTATAAATGTGCCATTCGATACCAAAAAAATGGCTGCTCTCCAGTGTAATTAATTTAATACTGTATTATTATATAATTAATATGTTACTAATTAATCAATGTAATTGATGGGCTGTGTAGAATAAGAATAAAGGCCGAAAAATGGTCTTGGACACATTTTTTATTCGTCTATTATTTCTTTACAGTGTGCAGTTTTGAACATTATTGCAAATTTGCACCTGCAAAAGCAATTATTTTAAATATTAACATTCTTTCGTTTTCTTATCAACAATAACAGATTGAAATAATGTTCATAACTTAAAACATTATTTAAACGTATCACGTATATATCACGTATACACACACACACACATACATGGACCCTACGTAAAACTTATTCTAAAGCATGCTATAATATATTGACTGAATCCATTTCAAATCAGGAATTCAGGCAGGGCCCTGCACTTGAAATCGCAGAATCACTCGAGGGCGACTCATTTTGTTTCTTTAGAGAGAATTTGCCAAAACCTATTTTCCCGATTTGCAAATAGAATTTTTTCTAAAAACTTATGCGTATTTGAATTTTGCGCATTTTTGGGTGCTGGCAAAAGACTGCAATGTGTCGAACCCTGCTACAGGCACGATGGCTACATTTCTGGCACTTTACGAGGGGCCGTATAAAATCAATCGGTTCTTAACCAAAAGCCCTAAAATGCCTAACGCCAGCACTAGCGACATCAATTTGATTCCATGCCTGTCAATACAGTGCGACATGGATTGCGAGCACATAAATACAGCAGAATTAATTTTCCACAACTACATAATGATATCTCCCTATTGGAAAAAGATCGAGACTGAGAAAGAAAAGAAAACTTGCAAGAGGAAGTCATCGAGAAAGGTACATGTGGATGTCTTCGAAGTCTGCGCAACACATTTCATACGAAAATTTACCACCAGGGATGTTGGCACATCCACCCAGGAAGACAGTCCAGAGGTCTCCTTGGCAGAAAATAATCTGAAGCTTCTATCTCAAGAACGCGAGGTAATCACTATCGAGGATGATAACCCAGAGGATATTACATCGCACAAAGCCATAGAGAACAATATCAACAAGCCTCAAGAAATTGAGGTGATCATGATCGAAGACACGGAAGGCGAAAAGAAAATCCAATCACGAACGTCCAACATCAACAAGGTACCTGAGAATCTGGCTATGGAAGAAGAAATTTATCACGAAATTCGATCAATGAGCCTGATTTTTGAAGAACCGGATTTCGTGAAGCAACTGGCGCGAATACCAAAAGGACTAGACTGCTTCACGGAGGTCGAGAGCCGGTGGCTGACTGTAACCCAGGAAAACGGTGAAGCTCAAACAAAGAAAGGGGTTTACGCAGTAAAACGAAGTCGAGACGATACGATAATGGAAGAAATTTTAGCCCAGAAACACAAACGGCCAGCCACGAAAGCTAGCATCGAAGAGGAGAAGAGGAAGGTGCTAGAGGAAAAGGCAGCCGAGCTCAAACAAATGTATCGTGACGCGGTACGAAGGAAAATGCATAAGGAAAGAATGAGCCTAGCAAAACTAGCCAACACAGGACTGGACAGGAGCTGGACGGGGAGACGAGGGAAAGCTGGACGCAGTACCGACAATGGATACCGACACAATGCTTGGCCCCTCACAGGAGATAAGGCATTCGAAGAAAGGAATGAGGCCAAGATTCCCAATCGCAACAATCAAGACGAGAAACATCTCATCATCTTGGGTCAAAGCGAAATCGTATGAAAAATTGAGAGCGTCTCAATAGAGTAACAGAGACATCGAAAGGAATGTAAGAATATAAATTATTATACTATCGTGCCAGTGTATATTTTAAATCTTCTTTAAACCTGTAAAATCTTCATTTTTTATCCGTTTCTTTTTTGCTGTTATTTTAAATTCAAGTCCAAGAGCTAGCTACGTAATGGCAATGTGAAACGGTACCCGGTTATAATTTTAAAAATTGCTTAGGTATTAATCGCATATTGCAAAATCAAAAGTCTGCCTAAAGAACAGGGGGAATTTGCAATTTGCGAAGTTGTTTCTATCCGTCATTCAGGAAACAAGAAACTATCTGAGCATATGGCAGACACGTACCTGAGGGCTAACACATTAGCAGACGTGAACAAAGATGACCGCTTTCGAATGACAAAATTTTTTTAGGTGGTACTCGCGCGGGCTTTGTTTTCAGGTAATGTTTGTTGTGTAAGTAAATTTCTGAATTAGGGCTTGCGTGAAATCCATTTGCAGGTCATTTTTAGAGCATAATTGAACAATTGTGTCATTGGCAGACAATTTTGCCACGTCCAACCCCTCGGCAGACGTCAGCCAAGGTCGCGCTGGGCCGAGCGCGCAAGACTAGCGAGTCAGGAAAGAAATGCGAAACGATGCGAGTTCGTGCTTTCTTTTTAAAATGACGTTCAGGGAATAATTAGAGAATGATTGTGAATTATATACATTCGATAAATGATGCGTTCATATTCCGCTTGAAAAAAATTAATATTGTGTATTTTTGTATTATTTAAATAATTTTTATGTTAGATAAGTATGCATTAGTGATTATAATTAAATAAGACGTAATATAGTAACAGATTTCATTATCAGCATTACTTATTAATCATATTTTACCATCCATTTTCGCCATAACTGTCTCTATCGCTGTTGCATACATTCTTAATTCTTCGTTGTCACTGTTATCGCTCTCGCTTTCGCTTTCCTCGAAATCCTCGTTCATGCTCGCCCAATTCATTGTCTGTAAAACAAAAATCTAAGTGTCAAATACTATATGCTAAAGAACAGTAAATAAATTTGTCTTCTTTACCTTTTTTTCGAGGTCATCAACAATAATATCTTGTATTTTTGCAGGCCATTTCTGCCCCTGAAACCGAATAAAATCATAGGTGGAATCTTCTTTTGTCCATCCACATGTCTCTGGTTTTGATTCCGTAGGAATTTTTTATCTGCATTGCCCCACAATAATGCGATATACTTCTATCTTAAAAAATGTTGCCACAACTTTGCTTGGCATGGTGGTGTCATATAGTAGTGTAATCTATATTTTTCGAGCAGAGCTTTGAAAAATCATCGTCAACGTTGTCGAAATCGTATTTTTCTCTGAATATTTTGTATCGAGCCGAATTGACTTTATCGATAGATTTTGTTTTTGAGTACATTGCGCATACGAATGCTTGTATGTCATGAAAGACTTTTTTTATCAAATGATTCCTTATATTTCTTATATATTGCAATTTCGTTGATTTGCGTAATATTCTGAAGGGAATCAATTTAGCTTTACGAAAAATTGATGTAGCATAATCGCAATCTGTAAATGCATGAAATGCGGGAAGTTTCTTACATATTTCTGCTCCTAAATTAGTGTATACTCCATTTACATCAATGTATCGCATGTGATTAGAAACATCGAATTGTAAAGTAATTTTTGATTCAAATTTCAATTAATTCATATTTCCTAATAAAATCTGTCTTGCGCAACAGTCTGTGACCTAAATCGCGCGCCGCATTACGAGTTGCGGCTCAAACCCCGTGCGCAATTCCCTGCGGCGTCTTGCGCATCAGTCTGTGGCCTGTCTTGCATGCCGCTGCGGGAGTTGCGGCTCGAATCGTGTGCGGTATGACCCTGTGGTGTCTTGTGCACCAATCTGTGGCTCCTCTTGTGCAACAGTCTGTGGCCTGCATTGTGCGCCGTATTCGGAGCTGTATAATTATAATATGTAATTTATTTTTACACTTTATCAAGACAAAAAAACTCGGTGGGACCGGCACTGTCGTGCGATATCTCTTATATTTTATATTTCACAAACAGTTCAAACAAAAGTATGTTAACATTAAATGCCAATTATCATAAAAACAGCAATATTATAATTGCCTTACCATTAAACAACAATCAGTTAAACGTTTTTCGCTCTCACAAAATTTCTTCTTTAAGAAAATGTATCTCGCACACAAGTTCGGTTCTTACTACAAAATTTTCCCTTTAGACGGCTTTTTGTGAAGCTTTTAGATTTTCTTCACCTTTTGTCTCGTAAATTAAATTGTTCGGAGCAGCTTTGTCATAACCTGACTTACATCTACGGGAAATACACCTCGTTTCACCCTTTTTACTGATTTTATTGTGAAATTTAATATTAATAATATTTCTTAATTCTGACACTTTGATTTGTAACACTGAAAACCCACTCTCATTGCGAAAATTATCGGTCAAATGAATGTTCCACTATAATATTTCCTATTCTTGCCATATAAACATAGACTGGCAAGACTCCCAGCGCCCTCCGCCCTACACGTTTCATTTGATCGTAGTAGTGAACGAACGTCGTTACGGTGGGCTGGTTGCTACGACAAAGTCACTAATTTAGAGGAAATTTTCATTTTAATTAAATATTAACAAGTATTCTGGTGGTAAATAATTCATTTTAAGCCGTAACATAAAATTTTCGATTAAAATAAGTTGAGATTCACATTGCTTGAATAACTCCGAAATACCACTTTGCGATATATATTCGCAATTTCAGATGACGCTGTTGTCAATAGCAAGCTCATTTAATCTTGGCACAAAATAATCCAATCAATCGCATCGGCTTCAGCAGACATCGGAGCACCACTGCTGCTGAAAATGAGCTTGCCGTCGAGCTTATTCTCGTGTGTCTCCTGCTTCGAGTAAACTTTCGGAACGTCGTTGCGTATTCATACTGGTAGCCCCTTGGCGTACGGCGTCTAACCGCAATGCAGCGGTTAGACTGCAAATTTATTTGATATATAAATAACTTTTCATATTTTCCTGTATTTAGGTAGACTAGTAAAAAATTACTAATTTTATTATTCGAGATATTTCCTAATTTAAAAGTTGAAAAATAATGGTTTGGTAAAAGTAAAAATTATGCATATAGGTATATAATAATTTTAAAACAGTCATAAGCATGAAAAACGTGAAAGGAAAAATTTATTTAAACGACGCAAATATGGGAAATGGTACAGAACTTTTAGACTTGCAACATAAAAATATTATTATGATAATTAAAAAATTTAAAATTATTATAAATATTACATATTTTAATTTACGTGCTTCCTGCTTACCGCAAGAATCTAAGTTGGGATATACACAAATGTTTTCACGCAAACTGAGTTGGAAATTTAAACATATTAGGCTTACCGAAGTTTTCGAGTCTCGAGAATTGCTCGAAACATTTCAAAATAGCTTTATATTACGTGTTTGAACTTTTTTAAGCATTTCTTCATAGGTCGATTTTTTCATGATACAGAATAGGAATTTATTTCCTTCAAATATCAATTTCTTCTAACGTAAGAATAATGCCTTATTTTTTCATGAAAGTTACTCTATATAGTTTAGTTCACAGTTGCGATATCGGTTATACAATGTTTATTTTGAATGTGCTTCATTTAAAACTGAAATTTTCATATCGATCACGTTTTTGGACAACATTTTTAAACTGTTCTAACTAACTGAAAAAAGAGGCACATTATCTGGGTGGTCATGATTAATTCCTCTTCATAAGACAAACGAACTTGAAAGATGAGAAATAAACAAAATTTGACGGCGTAAATTTCGTAGATCAAAATTGTACAAAATTGAATAATTAATTAAAGTTGGTCGCATGTTTTCTATGGTCATATAACTATTTGTAGAATGATAACAAATATGTGAGATTTGTCGGTTCACTTCACATATATAACTTATATTTTTTCCAAATATTGATTCATCAGAATATTTGACGGCGCTCCTACATTAATTTTAAGATCTTTAAGAATTACCTGAGTCACAGGCTTATTTTTTAAATCTTCATTTTTTAATGACTCTTTGACTTGACAGATAGATCTCAAATTTTACAAAACCCATGGAAAACTTTTTTTTTGTCATACCTGCCACTAAAAACGTTCATATGATAGTTAAAATATATATATAAGATTAAAACGTTGAAAAAAGGCGCGAATTTGCAAGTCTAAAAGTTATGTAGAATTGCCCATATATACAATTATTTCTATTTTATCTACTTTTAGTCATGAAGAACCACGTGACTAACCAAATCAATCAGCCGTTCTTTATACATATGTCATCTTGTAGGCCAATCAGCGCGCAGCGCGGCAATTTCTCCTTCGCTCTAGAGCACTGGTAGGATCACCTCCAGGGAGGATATAAATGAATGTTTACATTCTCTGGCGGCAGATATAAATGCGGTTCACTAACTCAAATTTGGCATTTTTGTTTAACTGAACTTTTTAGTACTTAAGAATCTATAAATAATGAGAAGGCTTAATGAATAGTATGCTAAAATTTAAAAATTCTGAACATTTAAACTTTGTATGTAAATAACATATTTTTATACTATATAGCTTAACTTGAATAATACCAATGTAGTTTTTAACTTTTATCAACTTGATAAAGCACAGATTTTTCATACCTAAGTCAAAGTAAAGAATTTATAAGCAGTTATAAAAATTTGACCTTTTACAGGGTTGACGGAATAAGCAATCGTTAAGGCTGCAGTTCAACAAAATAATATTTTATCTTACTATGAATATCAAAAATCTTGTTATGTTTCCTGAACTGAACGCACCAAGATTATTATTTCAAATTCCGAAGACCATTGATCACTATTCAGGAATATACTAATTAGATTTAACCTTTCTCAGAAAAATAAAATTGTATTATAAACGGCAAAGAAAAAACAGCTTAATCCAAATATACATACAGGTTACTAACAAAAATTGTTCGCACATTGATGAAAAATACTGTACTTTTTATTATAGCTGACTTATTTTAACAATTTTAACTTTTACCAATATTTTACGATTTCTGGAGCACAATGGTTGGAAAGTTTCGTAAAAAAGATTTGAAAGAGGAATATATATCAGAAGTCTTGAATAGTATCAGCTTTCGTAGAATCCACCACAGCATAGAGGAAATTGTCGTGGAAAAAACCCTTGCACATGTTGTTTTAAACTACACGGAGAGAAATTACAAGAAATTAATTCACGGAACAGCTCCTTCATTGTATGACGCCTTTGGCGTACAAACTACGGTCTCGGAACCCTTTCCTTTAAAGCATGATCCGTTGCTTTAAAAGCCAGGGTTCCGACATCATAGTTATTGCGTCAAAGGCGTGATAAAATCAAAGAGATGTTCTGCGAATTATAATCTTATAATTCGTCTCCGTGCAGAAAAGATCATTTTTTATTTTTGTAAATATTGTAAAATGACTAACGCTATACGTCTTATATAAATATTTAATATTGCCTTTTTGCACAAGCTGCTTGAAAATGTTATACTTGAACAAAACAAATAGTTTAAAAATCCTGCTTGAAAGATATGCAAAGCTTTCGTATAGTTGATATCTGCTAAAAGTTACAATTTTTAGCAATATTTTACGATTTCTGAATTGTAACTTTGCAATGACTACCCTAAATACGGATATTTTACATTTTAATACTCACTAAATTCTACAACATTGCGTTCAGAGTTATATTAATGCATATTAAATGGTGAAATCATTCATTAAATCCTATTCGTGACTCAGTCCATAGATTACGCGCCTAGAACGCCAACTATGCTACAGTGGTTAGCCATTTTCGGTGTTTCCTCCCCACTCGCCTTAGAGAGTTCCACAGCATCTCGCCATTGTGACTGGCCACTTCACTTACATGCGCCACGTGCGCGATGCAACACTTAGTCTGGCGCACCTACTTTGAATAGTGCGCGCTTAAAGATACCGGCTGCTAGTGTTTTGACAGTTCGTATACTAAACACCCGGTGTAGAGTTCCGTGTGGCCGTGCTTTCCTGCTTTCTTCTGGTTAAACAGCTTTCATCCTAACAAAATGATTAAATTATAAATATATTTACAAAAACGATTTTTTTTTTAGAATTCGGCATTGGCCGATTTTTCTGAAAAAGATTACTTTGAATCGGATTTATGAGGAGAAGATTCTGAGTTGTCTACACTTGACTCGTCTAATCTGCTTTGACTTTTGTTTCCTGAAAAATATAATTTTAATAATCTTTAAATAACAGAGATGGGTAGTAATATTTTATAAGTAACTAAGTTACTGAAAAGTAACGTTATTTGTAACGTTTAAGGTAACTTCTCCACTACTTTAATAAGCCTTTTGCAACTCTTAGTTACGATATTTGCAGTAACTTTGAACACTTAAGGGTTAAAAATTAATCGCGCGTGGTTGAGGATTCACCTATTTTGTTTAAAATTTGTCTTTTTTGGAGAATTCAACTATAATTAATTTCAAGTAAAAAAAATTTTCTCTTGAGATTATACCAAGTAATATATTTTTCGTTAAGAATTCATTTATTTTGGTTGAAAATCCAACTATTTGGTTGAAAATGTATGTATTTTAATAAAGATTTAATTATTTTGGTACAAACTTGAACTATTAGGTTGAAGTGTAACGTTTTTGTTCTAGATTCATACATTCGTTTAAAAAATGCAACTTTTTTGTGGAAAATTTATCTTTTTGGCTGGAAAATTCAACAATTTAGTGGACACTTTTTTTTCTTCTTAGTTTAAAACATGGATTTTTGGTTTTAAATATTATCTTTTTAATAAAAAAATCTAATTTCTTCGTTGAAGATACAAATATTTTGGTTGAAAAATAATCAGCTTTTTTGTTATAAATTCGTCTTTTTAGTTCAACTCTACTGTTCTTTATTTCAAAATAATATCCTTTTTGATAAAGTAGATATTTCGGGTTTCAATCGTGTACAAAACTACGAATTTTGCCGACGTTTCGTGAACATTGCA